>ARYC01001229.1:0-88661 GCA_000711775.1 Oxytricha trifallax | reverse complement strand
AAGAAATGATTACTATAGCTGTAAGAGAGAGAAAGATTCAAAGCAGAGAATACAGCAATATTTAAACTAGAATAAGATAAAAGGTAAAATGAAAGATATGGCTGAGCAGATTATCTTAAGACCAAACCACAGAGCAGAACAAACAATAGACTAAATGATCAACTGGATTGGAGATATCAAATTTAGAAAATTAGCACATGATGCCAAAGTATAGTTTGAGTGAATAGTAAAAATAAAACCCCTCTAATACACACTACTATACATTGCATTAAAACATTAAACCCCTACATAAACCCTATTAAAACCCAAATAAAGTATGCCTAAATAGTCTACTTTTATCAATCAAAAACTCAATCAAACTACTGAAAGGGTTTTGGGGTTTTGAATGTGGGGCTTATTTGCCAAAAGTGATTTGTACAAATGTCTATTTTTTTAGGAGTATCATAAAGGGGAACAAGGAGGTAATTTTTTGAAAATGATGACTTTATAGTATTTGTAAAGAGCAAATGTTATGGTTGCTGCTATACCTTAAATTGAGGGTTTAATTTCCGATGATTTTCTGGAGTATGCCTAAACTAAGCCTTCACTTTTAAATTACTTGCCGGATTAATGCAACTAGTTGCATTTAGATAAAAATGGATTATCGATATATTGTTGTTTTTGTACTAGGAAGGGATAAATGGCATGATTAATAAGCAAAGATTATGAGGAGATAAAGACTTGACTAGTCTAACAATTTGATCGTACACATGAAATCATAATTTGTTTCGGCTTTATATAACTCTATTAGCTACAGTGGTAACGTTAAACATTTCATAAACTATTTTTAGTTTAAAAAGGAAGATCAGCATATTTACTCAAGTAGTCAGCGAAAAGAAGATAAAGACCATATGAGAATGAGGAAATTAAAGATAATAACTAACAGCTTCTACAGAGCAAGAAGAAATATCTGGAAAATAATGTAATAATGAGACAAGAATTCTAGGGAATGAGAGAGCAAATTGATGATTTAATGAATTATAAGTAGCGAGTTCATTAACTTCAGAATGATGGACTCCTTGATGATTAAGGTTGTCCATAAATGATGGGGCCTATTTAATAGAATAATAATTGTTTATGAGAAATGGTTTAACTCTAAGAGCTAAACAAATTAATATATCTAAATAATCATTTTAACTTAGTATAACATCCCATTTCACTTCAAATCTAAATTTAATTTTAATGACTCTCTTATTACTAGCTAGTTTTTATTCCTCTCCATTATAACTTTATCAATGTCTTAAGAAAATTAAGAATATTTTTATTAATAAAATTTCAGTAAGTAACTCATTGAATTAATAAGAAATCCTAAGTTGCTTGCACATTCCCTAATTTATGCTAAATACTTTGGTTTTATAGAACATAAAGTTTTCTAAGATAAATTTCCAATTTTATTTTCCTTTTAGAATTAGTCATGAAATAATAAACCCCAATAAAATAGTTCTCATATTACAACTAAAAAATTATAAATCAAACGAATCACTAAACATTAATTTAAAAGTTGTCTTATTTCATGCCTAAAAGTTTGTTAGTAAATAGGAGAGTTTAGTACAGTTTAGTATATTTTGTGAGATTTTAGTATAATTTGTTAGATTTTAGTAGAATTTAGTAGACTTTTATAAAAAACTTCTCATATAATGGATTAATAGGAATTTTAAGTTTAATAAATAAGCAATAATCATGAAGCTTGAAATAAGTCCTGATTTTGGTTATAGACACTATTTATGGTAAATAATTAAACTTCATGAATCCTATACTACTATTTTTGGGATTACTAATTTTAGTATATTCAGGGTCTATAAAAGGGGGGAAATTTTTTTGATAAATAAAAAATTTAATGAGTAAGTAAAAGACCATTAATAAATCGAAGAGTATTAAGAAGCAAAATAATTTGAGGAGTCTTCTGAACCCTCAAATTATACAGCTGAATTTTTTAATGAAAGCTAGCTTGCTGAATTAAAGAAAGAGGAAGCAAAGAACAAAATATTTGAGTACATAAAGAAGTAATAAATTATGGGATAAAAAACTTTCAAAGATGTCAAAAATGAATTCCAGAAAAAGTTTGGTACAAATCAAATTAATACCCATAAGAATTGGCTAATTGCAACATTGAATAATTTAAAAAGTGATAGTAATATTAACACACCTGGAAAAAGCAACTTCCAAATAAAATAAAGTTCAAATTAACCTAAAAAAATAATTAAAATTAAACTCCAGTGTTTTGACAAAGAAAAAAAGTGATAAAAAATAAATTTAGTTCATCTGAATAAGATAAGCAGAGTATTAAATTAACTAAACCTTACTTTGAATCTTTGAGCTTCAATCAAAAGTTAACAGAGAATGAGGAATCTCAAACCTTGTCAGATGGAACATACCTCAACTTGGATAAGGTTAAAGAAATAATAGCAAAAAATTAAAAAAGATGACAATAGATGCTATGAATGACATGTATGACAGGTTATTGGTCTAGGTTCCTGAAGTTTTAGAAACACAAATATTTGAAAAACTTAATTAAAAAAACAAACAAACTTTAGAGAGAATTGAAGATTTAGACAAGAATTTTAAAGAACTTGATATTAATTCAATTCAATTGTAAATAAGAGAAGGAATTGAGGAAATTTAAGATGACTTCAAAATATTAGTCGAGGATATTAAGAAGGCTTCCCCTACAATTGGAATTGCTTCACAAGGGTAGCTTGCAAATCAAACTAAACGAATACAAGAACTTAATTAAGTTTAATAAAAAAGAATTTATAAAATCTAGCAACTCTCTCATAAAATTAATAAAAATTTAGTAAATTTGAAGAATTAACAAAAAAAATTTCAAAACTCAAGAAGCACTAAATAGCGAATAAACCAAAATAATAAAAATTCTATCCGATAAAATTAACAAATCTTAAGAAGAAAATTATAAAGTGATTAATGAAAGCATGGAAACTATTAATAACAATGTTAAAATAGTAAATTCAAGAAATACAGTTCTTGAGAAATAAGAAATTAAGGAAACAGTAATATTCAATAGCAAGCTAAAATATATCAATAAGCATAAAATTTCATAAAACTTAGGTAGAAACTGTCTTAGATATATAACCTAAATTTGAATAAAAAAACTTATAAACGGTCTAAAAATTTAATTCAAGGAATGACCATGTAAGATTTATCATCATTGAGGGTAAATAATTTTTATTAGATAAAGTCTCTAAAAAATTATACCCAATACATGAATAACTCATTTAATGAAACAAACTATTACTTTATAACTTCAATAGTATGACATTATAACTTAATTACTTACTTTAATAATCATTGCTTTAATGAGCATCTTGGGGTTTTGGGGTTTAATATAAAACTTATTATTTTGTAAGGTCTGATCTGTAAACAGTTTAAAGCAAATATATTCATTTATGATAGTCTAAAAAACCACATTAAAATGAGCTCAACATAAATTAACTGGAGAAAAACCAACCATTGATAATTAGAAAAAAGTAATTACGAAATTAAAAATTTCTTTAAAGTGAATGTAAGAATATATATTTATATTCTTAGACTATCTTATAACTTGAAATACTTGGCTTTCATCACTTAAGCATCTATGTTTTCAAAAGTAGAATACTTAAAGAATTTATGTTATTCAAAAATTGATATTATTTTGAAATTTATTATGTATTTAATAGCTCCTTAAATTAAAATGAACTATCCATCTTCTTTAACATAAATAATTATATTTAAATAATAAGCGATCCCATCTTCAATTTTATACTAGCCAATTGCATTTTCTTATGTGGCTATATTTAATGAAGTTACAATTAGTCTTATTTCTCCATTTTCATTTTATTAATGCCTGCACATCTTCTGTAAGCAGTATTTATAAATTAAATTATCATATAAAATATTGCTTATTATAAATGAGTTTAATTTTGCATTATTTAATGCCAGACAGTGATCCTGCTTATTCCCTAATAACTTTTATATACATATTTAAAATTTTAAAAGTTATAAGGCATTTTTTAAATAAAAAGAAAATATTGCTTTAATAAATAATCAACTTTTGTGATTGAATTTGTGGTTCTATTAAATCTCATATAGCCAACATAGTTTTTAAAAAATCCTCCTCCTTAATCTTATTTATAGATCAAACATCCCAGAATTTCTGTGCCCGTTAGTTTCAACACTTAGTTTACCACAAAATCATTAATGTTTAATTTAAATAAATTTTTTAATAAAAATGTTTTATAGTCTTATTAATTGTGTGAAGGACGAGAAATGAATGCCTCCAAAACTATCTTGACGACTTCCTCAAAATGCTGAAAATACTGACGGAGTGAAAGTGCCAGGGACATGGCCCCCTAGAAAAAACCAGTACTACTCTTACTCGCAAACAACTACTAATGCTTTAGTGCCACGTACTCTCACTCTTAGGTGGAGTCTGAAAGAAGCTGATGCTGGATCCGTACTCAAGAGATTCTTCGTTCAATTCATCATGGAGCCAATCGTCAGACTGTGCAGAAACATCATGGACAACAATAACAAAAATTTAGACCCACCATTGAACTGTTCACGCAGCAGACACCGAACAAAAAAACTCAGTCTGATTACAGTTCCCCAGTATAATAAAGCACCCTGATATGTGACTTACAAACTAATGTATTTTCACATATTTATTAATCACACAATTAATAAGACTGATTAATATATAGTAGAGATCTCTATTAACTTTGCATCTTTATTATTATTCCCGCCTTTTAGCATTTATCTATCTATTTTTTTAAAAATGTTTTATTAAAATTTATATTTAATAATCAATTTTTAATTATTGTCGAAATTTAATTATAAAAATGATGCCCAAAGGAACCAACAGTGGGTATTACTTTCTTTATTAATAAAAAATTAATAAATAAATAATCTTGATAAAATGTGGCTAATAATTTCAATTTTTTCTTGACATGGAAATAGGATTGAGATTTAATTGCAATCATTAAATATTAGATTAATAAGGACATGCTAGCAATAAAAATTTTGTCACTGCTAAAACAATTTTTAGACGATATAATAATAATTTATTCATTACAATTGAAAAATTGTAATGAATAAATTATTAGAGAATTAAGTATAAGTTTATCATCATAAAGTATTAAAGATTATTAAAGACTTATACCATTAATATTTAAATTTAAAAATTTAAATCCATATACTTCAAATGTAAATTTTAAAATTATTCAAATTTAAAAGATACCTCCACCTTTGAAATTATCACAGAATCTTTATTATAATGACCCTAAATAAGGAGAAAATTTGAAAAAAATAATTAGTATTTTTAAATTAAGTAATATACTTGACAATTTCTGTATCATCAGAAGAATCATTTATATTTAATGTCAATAATTTAATTATATTAAACTTATTTAAATTATCAATGAGATATTTGTTGATTGACTTATTTGCTAATAAATTATATTGTTTTTTTATTATTTCAATTTTGGAGAGTATAAACTTTAATTTTAATTTATTTTCTGATTCAGGAATTGATCAGCAAATATTTGATTGTAACAGCTTGATTTTTATTAAAATAATAAACTGTAACAACAATATATGTATGACTTAATAATTCATATGCATTTATGCTATATTCATAAACAAAGTGATAAGATTAAATAAAAACGAATGTTATTAGAAATTTCAAAATTACAATTAGAATTTATTAAAAACCTGAAAATATATAGAATTTAAATTTATTATTTGATTCAAATGAATTAGTTACATTATTGAGGAATCCTAAAATTAATTTGACTTCCATTTTTCCTAGATAATACTTACATTATACTTATGGAAGTGCAATTTGGTATTCATTCTTCTTTATCTTTATATTTCCAAAGCCAATTATAACTAAAATTACAATGCCCTATAAGCATTCCTTTTAGTGAGATTTAACCAATTATCTTTATGATCATATTAATTAGTTAATTGACTTAAACTGCCAACTTGTTAGAATATTACCTGTAAATTAAATGATTATATTAAATATAAATATGTAAATGGATCAACTAGAGCGAGAATCATGTATCATATAAAATAATATTTAAATATTTTCAGACTTTGTAGAAATTTATATATCCTATATTTATGCAGTATTTGTAGTCAGTATTTGTTGATTTAATGAAGTAAAATGTATAATTAATTTTTGATTATCATTAAAAATAAATAATATATTTAAATTTAACCAAGATATTGACTTAGCTTTTTCTAGCTATTATCTGATAAACTTACTTGCAATTTATTACTCCTCTTAATAAATATCTTTAAATTCTGGTTGAAAATAAAAAAAATATTAAACTTTAACTGGAAAATCCAAAATAATGTGTAATAGAATAATTTCTTAATTAAAAGTTCTTACAAAATTTTAAAATATAAAAATAAAATATTTTAAAACTTTGTTTATAGATGGCAGATATTAAATGCATAAATTAAAAGTTATTATTTTATTATGGGGGAGGGAACATTTTCTTTGATAAACATTATTCTATACTGCATCACTGATGAGATTAGATAAATAACTTAAATTTGATTTAATTTTGATTAAACCAATTCAACCTGTGACTGACCTCCAAATCAAAGGAACCCATTATCAGAACTTCACCATTTTTTCTTCCCAAGTATAACTATAAAGATTTTTTATAATTAAAATTGTATGTTATAAAGTGTGTCCGTAGTTTCATCAACATAAATAGCTTAAATTGTCATAGGTAAATTATATGGGCATTTGAATTCCAAGGGAAAATGAGTTGGAGAGAAGCAAATGTAGCAATTCCCAGATATTATCTTCGAATTATTTTTTAAAAAAACAATCTTTTATATATGATATTAATTTAACATTTTAGGCACAAATGCCACAGTGAAAGAATAATCATTAAATAGACTCCAATTATTCACTTAAATAATCTTCATCTTCATCATTAAATATAAACATAAATATTATTGTTTAATTAGTTAAGAAAGATTGCGATTAAATTTAGATGAGATATTTGCCTCCATGTTGAGGCTAGGGCTTAATCGTAATAACATTTTTGTATAGTCAAATTTCTCAAATAACACTAAGATAGAAGGAACATCCGATTATATAAAATACATGTCATTTTAAAAATATGATTGAAAATTTAAACCATTTTTTTGTCTAAAACTGATAGAAGAATGTAGGTCCTTGTCATTGTGCAAATTGCAAGTCTAATCCTATAGTTTTTATGAAAAATATAGAACCTAAATTTTTAAGCTAAGGATCTATGAATTTACATTCTAAAATAAAAAATTAATTTCATATATCTAGGAAGGCGACAACGAATGAATATTATCTAATGAAAATGAATTATAGATTTATTTCAATCTATATAATAGAGCAAATATCATTTTTAAAATAAAATTGCAATATCTTATTGCAAGCTTGCTATTTGTTATATTATAAAGTGTAATAAGCTTGCAAGTAACAACAATTCTTATAGTTTTACCAAGAGAATTTGTGTCATTACTCTCAAGATCAAACAAGTATTCTTGTATAAATATTATATTTGAATTAATAATGCAAAATTTACATGAAAGAAATCCTTTTAATAAATGCTTCTGGGCAATCAAAATCCAAAACCCCTTAATGAGGTTTATAAGTGCTTTGATTTGTAGGGAAATTTGTTAGGGGTGGGGTTATTAATTATATGCGAGACAAAAATAGCAAGATTTTGGGGTCTATTTATGATGAAGGGTTTATAGATTTAGTGTTTAAACTGCGTTATGGATGTGATATATACAGTGAATAAGTCAAATCATTTCTCAATTATAAGTCAATTGCACTGCTCTTAAAGCGAAGTCCATCAACTGCTCGCTCCCACTGCCTTATAGCAGTATAACTAAAGCAAAAATAGCTGAATTCTAAGCCTTAGAGAAAGTCAAAGTTTCTATAGAAGCATATTGACTATCTAATTAATGAAAATACTTTGAAGTATTGGGCTAACTTCTCTCTCGACCAACGAGCTACTATGTTTCACCGCCAGTTCCCTGTTATTGAAGATTTCAGCAAAGTCTGTTGCAAACATTTATAAACGAAATGGTATCTCTTACAAAGGTGTGAATCGTATCAAGAGAGTGATTGATTTCACTCTCCCATTTTACAACAATAACCTAAATTATATTTATAATTAAATGCAGAGAGCCTAATAGAAAAATATTAAGTTTATTCATGCTGACGAGGCTGTGTTTACCTTCAACACTTTCATCTAGAAGTCTTGGTATAAGAGGCATAGTAATATAGAAGTATATGACTAAAAAGTCAAGGTATAAACAATGGCAATTCTTGGAGGTATTAGCGAGGATGCTGGTTTGGAAACTTATGTTATTCATCCTCGCTCTATTAAGACAGAACAGTATATTAAGTTCTTAGAGCAGCTAAGAGAGAAGTACCCTGAATAAGAAATTATACTGTATGTTGATAATCTTTCTGTTAATAAGACAAAGGTAACAAGGAAGAGTTATGAACAGCTTAGAATAACGCCAGTGTTCAACTTTCCTTATAGCCCATAGTTTAATGGAATTGAATTCTACTGGGGTATATTAAAAGATCATTACAAGAAACTGCAGCTATACCACTTGATGCATGACCTACCTATCGATACAGTAGACTTTATTAAAAGTTCAGCTAATAGAGTTGAAAATTAGTTGGCATAAAAGTGTGCTAAAGAAGGGAGAGTGAATGTATACAAATAAGTTTTGTAGTTAAGTTAATGAATATATAAGTCTAATTTAAAATTCTTTAGAGGGAGCTGGCTTCTCTTTCTTTTCTTCTACTTCTTGCTTCCCTCCCTAAGTTTCTTCTCTTGCTGCCAGCTCCAGCATCTATGTTCATTGACTATGGAGGCTAAATATTTGAATAAATTCTCTTGCTAACTTCATACTTTGTCTGCGACTTTCGCTCTCTGTGAAGCTTGCTCTATTCCTTCATCAAGAAGATGCCAGTACCAGTTTTTCTAAAGAGTTAAACAACAAATTTTACTTGAAATATAAGGGTGCTTCTGCATCTCTGATAGCCAGCTCTCACTTATATTGATCCCTTGTTTTTCCTTATCTTCTGAATAGATGCTGTACCTCTTCTTATAAGATTCTTGAATAATTTCTTTCAAGTAATCACCTTTAATTGTTGCAAGTATGCCAAAGAAATAATTTCTTTCAGGTAGTTTATTTGACAACTGCTTCTTTGTAGGTAGGTACTGCGAACCTCTGGGTCATTCATAGCATCATCATATAAGTTAGTCACTGAGATTTCTGGATTGTTTGGAATCTCTGCAAACTTTACATCTTAAGTTTTCAAAGCTTTCTTCTCTTCGCAGAGTATCGCTCTTAGAAATTAAATTTTAGTACCTTCTATCGTTGGCAAGAACAAACCAACTACATAGTCAAGATAAGTTACTATGATTTCATTACCTTGCTGCACAGGTAGCGGTGCAAATCCTCCTTGCTTCTAAATCTTTGGATCAATTCTTGTGCTTGCACTCTTTTCATTGCATCATTTATTGACTCCATCTTGTTAACAGATCTAAGAAATGATATTCAAATTTTAGTTTATTGATTTCAATTATATACCTCTGTAAAACTTACTATTAAATATGGGCATCCTATAGGAGGTCAACCTCTAAGAAGGATATGGAGAAGGTTTTGAGAACTGGTTTCAAACTTGAGAGATTTATATCAATTTCTACTGTTATAGTTCCATATTTTTAAATTTAAATTGGTACGTACTTAATTAGGAGCAGCTCCTAAAATGCTAGTACTTAATGAGGAGCTTTAATTAATGCTAGTACTTAATTAGGAGCACCCTAATTTTAATCATAAAATGATAAAATACCTCCTAAAGCAGTACGTTCTTAATTAGGTGCACCTCCTAAATCGGTACGTGTTGTAATCAACTTATTATTGAAAGTTAAAATAGTTAATTCCTCACCCAGATTTAGAGATGCATCGTCTCTTAGCACTCATATTTCTTCTCTAATACTCTAAAAGCTTCCCTTGAAGCTTGGAGGCTTGCAAAACTCTCATATAAGCTCTCAATTATAGAGGCAGTTTTATAATTTTAAATTCAAATTTAAATATGAGCGCTAAAATTTTAAGAAAAACAACAGCACATCCATCAAACTAAATAAGACTTACCTTTGGCGTCAATAAAAAGTGTGAAAGCTGTGAGATGAACTCTCATAAGGAAATACCAGAGCTATCACTTGAGGTCTCTGTTATTAAAATAGATATTAATAATAGTAAATAAATGGCAAATAAGTGTGTGGGAGACAGAGAGGAGGAGAAAGGTATTAATGAAATTCCTATACAAACTGAAGAACTGACGTCTATTTTTGTGAGCTATGTGAGAGAGATTTTGCTCATAAATCAAGCTGGTACAGACATAAGAAAGAGCATAGAGAAGCCAGGCCCACTGTATACTTAAGGCATGATAACATAGATGGAAAGTATGACTGCTTTGAGTGCCATGAGCAATACTCTCATACAAGATACTTGAAGAAGCATCTATTAAAAGCTCACAAGAAAGATATAGAAGTTGAGAATCATGAAGTTGAGCGAAGCTTCTCAACAAAAGAAAAACGAGGGAATATTCTATGGTCATAGTGCCTGAATAAGCAAGAGAGTTAGAGTACGTTAGGAAGACACGCAATTAACTGACCTCTGAAATAACAAAAATTATGATCAAAATTCAATACAAGAAAATACCGGTTCTTGCTTAAATTGACCTAGATACTTCTCTTTAAAGCTACCTTATATTAGAAGACTCCTTTGATAAGAAAGTTATCAATGATCATCAATACGCATACAAGGTGTATCCCTTCAACTATCTCTTAAGTGATGATAAATATTAGATGGAGTTTACAAATGAGTATCAAGTACTCACTCAAGCAAAGTTTAAAGAGTGTAGTTACTTAATCAAGCTAGATGCTGTTCTCCTTGCCAAGGATCATGTTGCTTTCAGACTTCCACTCTATGAAATGACCCTAAGAGATTTCATAACAGATCAAAGGAATCATAAGTAACTTGGATAAATAGCAACTCAGACCGTATAAGGTATTAAAGAGCTTCATAAGTTAGGGTTTGTTCACAGAGATTTGAAGCCAGAATATATAATGATAAACTTCTCACCTGTAATAGTAGCAATATTCGATTTCAACAGAGCATAAAGAGTGGAAGTATCAAGGCTTGGAACTGTAATGGGAACTCAAGGGTACTATCCAGAAAGAGAAGACTGGAGAGATGGAGACTTTTAGTTGGATGTGTGGGCTTTAGCAGCAATAATAATAGAGTGCGATATGCCTCGCAATGAATACAACTCTTCAAGATGCGAGAAGGATGCTAAACAAAGAATAAAGCATTTTATTGACATAACAAGAGTCTCTCAATCAATGAAACAAATGGCAGAGTCAATAATAATTAAACCAAACTCAAGATATGTCATATCAATAGAGCAGATAGAGTTGTGGTTAAGTAAGATAAACTTCAGACCTCTCCCACATGATCCAAAAGTGCATTTTGAGTAATTAAATTAAATACATTTACTATAAATTTCACATTAAAACCTATTAATAACCCCAACCCCTTACAAATTCCCTACAATCAAAGCACTTTAAACATCATTAAGGGGTTTTGGGGGTTTGAATGAGCCTAAAATTTTCAAACCCCGTTAACTTAAAATTCCACTATTTTATTTATTATAAAGCTAATTTTATTTCAAAATTCAATTGTATCCTCAAAATAGTTCTGTATTAGACTCCTTTAATTGAGACGAAAGCATGCACTTGCACATGATACACCTTACCAATTACCACTTTCTTACAGAAATCAACTGAACTGATATCCAACTTGTAAGTTGGCACAAATAACTTCTTGATTGTATACACATTATCTTTTAAAGCATAAAATTAATAATAAATATAGAAAGCATATTTCTTCTCAAAGTACAGGGGAAATCTATCGTATTCTGAAAAACATTACTATTTTTTTTTATTTTTGTAAGATATACAAAATACCCTTAAAAGAGCTTTTCATAAATTTATTAAAAATATTATATTTATTGCTCTCAATTTGAAATTACACAAGTAACTTCTTTCTCAAACAGATAAAGTAAGTAGCAGTTCTACTTATTACAAGCATAATAATATTATATAAGAATGAATATTATATATAAAACCCCTAAAATGATGAAGCCTTCTCAGAAGATCATAAAAATGAGCTAAAATTTATAGAGGAAATTTGATGAAATCAATATCTCATTACCTACCTAAAGTTCAAGTAGTAAATGAAATATGATAATTTTATAAAAATTGTTGAGAAATATTAGATATAACTATAAAATGACAATTTTACATCAGCAAATTCAAATTAATTATCTATAAAAATCAGCTTTTGAGGCTGTGAATAGAATATTGTACAATATATAAATCATCTCTCAAAAAAGATTATTGATAGGTACAAAATACCTTGTGTCACAGTTAAAAATCTATTAAAAAAATGAAATTAAATATACCTATAAATTAAAAAAATTTTAAAGTTCTATAAACTTTTGAAAATATCGGCGCGTTAAATTTAGAATATAAATGTAAGAACTTTTCGAATTAAATCTAAAACATTAGAAATTAGATTTTATATGCTTTAATTATAAATAAAATTTGTGATTTCAGAGTTAAGTTGTATTTTTTAATGAGTCTTTTTAAAAAATTGTAGTTTAATTTTTAATTTAAAAAATCTGTAACAGTTAGAGATTTTAAAAGAATTGAAAATTGACTTAAAAATACTGAAGTTTATTGCTCATAATTTTTATTAGAACATACTTCATTATATTCTTAAATAAATCATTTTATAAAAGGAAAGTTAAAGATGAATCTGTAATTTTTCTCATTTTTATATATAATTTTGATTAATAAAACTAATAATAAATAATAATAATAATAATAATAATAATAATAATAATAATAATAATAATAATAATAATAATAATAATAATAATAATAATTAATCCTCATCGGGGGCTCAAGGCCACCAGGATGAATATATATGTTAAATATATGTAAGGGACATGCCCTTTTAAGTTAATAATTAGTTATTAATCAATTTTTGTGATCTCAAGTAGGAAGTTTAACCTTGAGAATCTATCTCCTTCTATCTATTTCGTCAATCAGGAGAGTCATGGGAGGAGAGGGGAAGGCTGAAGCTATATCGATCAACCAGATTTGTTTGTATTTTCTTGTTTATATTTCTTGGATTAGTTCAGCTATGTTTTATCCCATTTATGCCATAGGTCTAAAGCCTATTTATGATTTGTGGATGGTGCTCCATAAATGTCTGGAGAAAAGTCTCATCCATGCTGACTCAAATAATTTTCTTACTGCAGATGACATTGCAATAGGTCTTGTTTTCTATATTGTAGGAGTAATACTGTTTGTTTTTGAGAGTAGCATTAAATTGGCATTGTTCATCCAAGGTGGTGGATGAGCTTGTCCGTTGATCCATTCTTCTATTAGAGATAGTAATGGTAAAGCATTCATTTTCTTTCTAATGAATCTATCGCTGATGTTGTCAAGGCCTAGTGCTTTATCATTTGGGAAGTTTCTAAGAGTATCTGTTAGTAGTTTGTGTCTCCTAGTGAATCTATATTAGGCTGTTCCCATCATAAATTAAGTGACCGGTGAGAGAAGTCTGTGGTTAGTGAGTGGTTTGTAATAGGTACCTGCGTTTTAGATTTGTAAGTGTTGTTTAGCACTCTAGATGGACTATTCTTTAGTCAAACTTTCTAGTTATGTGACGATTTTTGCTGGTTTTGAGCCTATAATTTTCTCTAAGACTTTTGTGGCCTGTTTAGCATTTCCATTTAGCCAGAGGTCTTTAACTTAATCTACGTTATCTCTTATTATATTAGTTTGTGCTTACTTTGTTCTTACTTTGGGTTTAATTTGTTTTTTATTATACCAGTCTTGTTCTAGTTCTAGTTTTGTCTCAGCAAGTTACTTTGTTATGCACTTTTATTATTAACTTTAATAATTAAAATTAAATTATTTAAAAAGTGCCAAATGATCAGAAGCTGATTCAAGAACGTGCGCACTGGAGTAACTTAAACCTCTACTTTCAATGACGTCAATTGCATTTTGTGACGTCACGTCAATTCTTGTCATTTAATACTTGTTTTATAAAGTTTTTGATTAATAAAACTAAAAATAAAATGTTTAAAAATGAAATTACTTTACAAAACAGAGATTTTTCATTATTTAAAATATTATCCAGATTTAGGAAAAGCTTAAAAAAGAAAGGTAAAAAGCATTAATGTTTATCCTTAATTGTTTTATTTTTGTTACATAAAATAAAATATAATGGATAAAACTCCAAATCTAAGTTTATAACAAATAAATGTGATATTAATAAGTAAGTCAATTATTTAGAATCAAAATAGTAATAATGATTAATTAATGTTAATTAATTAAGATTCTTCATATTTTCAATTCTGATTAGATCAATATTGCAGTATAAAAATGAAATAGTCCATTTATTAATAATATTCAAAAATTAAAAGATTAATAAATGTTATTTAAAATTAAATGGTCATTTATATATTTTAGAATTTAATATAAAATTCATTGGAATAGACCATTTACGTTAGTGATAAAATAAAAATAAAATAATGGTGCATTTACTTTATCAAAGTTAATTTATGAATTTTCTCAAGATATTATTGGGTTAAAATAGAATTGATGGGGATTAAAATTATCACAATATATCTATTATTCAAGTCAAGGTAGTTACCAATTAGATAGGCTATTTTTAAAATTCTAAATATATCTATTTTGATGTAAATCAAATAGTTTTAGCTGGACTTTACCATTAAATTTATATTTTTCGAAAATATTGAAAGCAAGATATTTTTGATTTTAAGCTAACTCTACAAAATAGGAGATTATTTATTCTCACTTGAAGGACTAGGTAAATGTATTAGAGTAGTATCAAAATAATGGTTAGTCAAAACTAGTAAAGAATTATTTCAATTAAACTTCATGCTTATGAATATACTAGGTACAAAACTAGTCCAGCTAGATATCTCTTATTTTTATTCGAGCACCATAATTACCTGAAGAAGACAAAAAATATCTATTAATATAAGTAAGTAATTTTCCAAATAAAATATATTCCTAAATACTGCATTTATTATGCGAAAAGTATTATTAAATTAGAATCCTATTGAATAAGACGATACGAAGATCCCGTAGGTGAGGAGTTGACTCTGATTTCAATAGTTTTTTTGGTTTAGTAATTGTCTTATAAGCTTTCTACTACACTAAGGCTCTCTGAAGGTAGGAGATGGGTTGCGGGGTCTCGAGCTTTAGGGACCAGTCGGCGGAGTTCAATATGCGTGATAATTGGGTGTGCTCCGACAAATAGATTTCTCTGCAAGTGATGAGCTACCTGGAAGGGGTCTTGCTTCCTCGGTAGTAGGGAGTAAAACAAAGATGGTGCTCAGCATCTAACAATGAGAAGACGAAAGCCAACGGGAAGCAGCAGATGTTTCCTCCCACATCGGTGATGATTTTGAAGCTACTACATCGAAAGTAAAGAGACTACATTCTCAGCAGCAGTGGCCCGGTAACATTTTTTGTCGATCCTCTTAAGGATTTGAATCTCCACAGGCTCTGTTCGGTCACATCCTCTGCGGCTTTGTTACGAATTGAACATCCTGATATAGGGGTGCAGGAGAAAGAGGAGGTTAGATTTTGTGATCTTGCGGTCTGACTGCTATGTCATCTCATTCTGAAATACGTCACAGCTAAGTTTGTTGGTTTATTTAGCATTAAATAATGATATGATAAAATTAATTTTGAGGTTACTCATTAACTACTAAAGTACATTAGCTGTCGAGCCATTCTGATGAACAGAAAATAGAAATATAAATATATTTAGGATGAATATAATATTCCTGTTTTAGCTGGTATTTAGTTTAATTTTTTTTATTTCAATAATCTAGATTTGTTTATAATAAATATTGAAATCAACATTTATTAAAGATATTTACATTTTAATATGTTGAAAAATTAAATAATAATTTAAATAGATTTATCCAGATTATGTTAAGAGCCACAAAACTGAATGTTTTATAGCACTATTATTCTATTTACTTAATATTTTTTCATTTTGTTACATTTAAAACAAATAAATATAATGGATTCAATTCTTATTTTAAATGATAGTAGGAAAGAAAACTGCAAATATATAATAATAAAATTTAATGAATTATGACCAAAATTATAATATTTACTTCAACTAAATACCAAATCTATAATTAAATTCTCATTAATTCATAAATTTACTTAATTTCAAAGTAATTAAATACATTTTTTTAAAAATATTTGTTAATATTTCATCAGGAAAATATGCAATTTTGAAAGCTATATGCTTTATGATTTTATGCATAAGCATATAAGATATTAAACAATTAAATATTATTTTTAACAGTATTCTTTTAGTTATTTAACATATATTTGTTGCCATAATTTAATATATTTAAAATCAAAATTGCGCTTTAAATTTTTATATTATTTTATTAGCCAACTTAGAAGCTGACAGTTAAACATATGTAATTTGTTGTTTTAAATTAAAAAGTCTACATACATTATTAGAATGTTAGCATTAACTTTAAATATTAGCTACTTCAATTACAAAACGAAATTTAAATTTTGATTGAGTTTTGTGAATCATTGTAGTTTTTAATGTCTAATATTGAAGTAAAATTTAAAAATATAATTTAGAAGTAACTTAATGATAAAATTAATATTAAATATATTTTTGCTAAATAATTCAAAATCTTTATCAAATTATGAATATAAATAGCAAGGTAGACTCAGGAGACTGATCGCTCGACAATATTTGAAAAATAACAAAAATCTTTTATTTTCTTTCAATTAAATTTCCTTCTCATTAATAATAAGTTTATCAAAATCGTACTTCATTAATTTTATTAATATTCATATTGATTAAAATTAAATGCTGCTTAAAAATAATTGATTTGTGAGAATAAAAAAATAAAAAAAAATATGATAATATATAATGATAAATACAATTTGCCATTTATTTATTGGTATATTTCAAATTTTATTAACTTTAAGGATATAATTTAACTTTAAAATCTTTTTTTCTCAGTACTACGATACAATAAAATAGTACAGAAAATAGTTAAATCCAGTTAATTTTTATTTTCAATGAGCTCTAATTCCCCAAGATATGAAGTTTGTTAAACTTAATCATTTTTTATTGTAGTAAGATCAATTTAGAATTATTTCAACATTTAAAATCATGTTATTCTTGAGTTTGCATTCTCACTGTTTTTAACATTAAACGCAAAATAATAAATAAAATATTAATTATAGAATTGTTCAAATTGTAATATATCACTACAGTATTATCACTTATTTAATTTAGTCTTTAATTTATGTAGCGAGAATATATTATATCTTAAAATGCATCTTCATCCTAGAATTATTTTGACTTTTGCTGTTACTTTCTAAATTATTGTTTTCCTTTTTAAGAATCATCTTAATTAGAAGGATTTTTAAAGAGGCACTTAATTAAAAATAATAATTTCATTTTTGAGTCATCAATAAATATTCAAGAAGTTATAATTGATAAATAAGGGAATCTTTTGCAGTTAAAATATAGAAATAAGCATAATTTGTCAAATATTTACTCTGTAATTAACACATAAACATTATATAAAATAAAAATGAAAAGTGGAAAATTTCTAATAATCTGAAGATAAATAAAAGCTAAAAAGAGATTTTGATGATTCATTATAAATAAGTGATGTGTAAAAGTGATTCTTATAATTTGAATTTATTTACCCTTGCTCTATTTTTTATGTTTCTGACACTTCTTGTATATTTTCAAAATTATACTCATATTTAGTACAATTCTTTTGTTCAAACTTGGCTTTTTATTTAATAGTATTTCTTATTTTGAAAGTATTATGTGATTTTTATGTTGACATATCATGAAAATCATCTAAAACTTAATTTAATTGATAAATATAAGCAATTTATTTTAGACTATATAATGTTTATAGTTTAAGATTTTATTCTATATTTAATTGTTCATAGTTATATAAAGTTTAAGAGTCTAATTGAACTCCATTGTAAAAGTGTTGCTTGTTGATTTTGTTTGAAGTAGTTAGTTTAAGTAAAAAGATTTTTGAATATATTTTTTAGTGACGATAATTTAGATTTTTATGTTGGTAAAAATTAAAATTACTCTTAATATAAATTAAATACTGTAGTTAATGTTTCATTCTTTTCTTATTGATATAATTAATGACAGCTTAGCACTAAGTTCCAAATAATTTGAATAACAGCAGAGTAATATTTATCAACAGATTCATATGGCAAATCTAAAATTAAAAATACTTAAAATACTTGCATAATTTAAGGATGTATCAATTTTGTAAATTTTTAAATCGAAGAAATAGCAATTATAATTGAATGAAAATCTGAATATCTCCGATACTTTGCCTAAGCCCTTCGCTTAACTAAAAATTATCAATTTATGTTATAAATAAGTAAATCAAAGCCAACTATATTATTTTATTAAAAATGACTTAATTTTAATGAGTTTCACTTTAAAAGGGGTCTACATAAGCAATAGCAGATAGCATTATAAATGAGAGATTTATTTGGAATAGTAATTGCATAGAGGATATCTCTGAAAATATTATCATAATCATAGGATAGAAAATTCTACGATAATTTATTACAAGTACAAAAAGTACTATGTTTGGTGTGGATAAATTTAGGTCATCATAGAAACAGGAGTAACTATCAGATAAGAGTGTGTTTCTATATCGATAAATTAGAATTATAACTTGATGTTTTAGCTTACTTTTTCTTATAATAAGTAAGAAGACCAGCCAAAGCAGGCAATAAGAATATAAAAAATATCAGTATAATGCGAAAGAATGAGCCTAACATATCTCCTGAGGCATTTGAATTCAACTAAGAAATTGTTTAATTTTTATGAATATTTTTTATCTTACTTAATTAATATTATTGTTAAAGTAGAATTGAATTGGGGAAATTAGAAAAATAAATTGATATTAAAATTATATATTAATCTAACTGCCACTAAATAGAGTATCTTGAAAATCAAATTATGTTTACAGTACTTACCGTTATGTTTCTGTGTGTAGACCGTTTCTGATCAAAATGTATATCGGAGTATTTTCAAAAACATTCAGACCCGGTTGGCCGCATGTTTTTCTTGTTCAAATTAGTTTTTAATTATATAAGTAATATTAATGTTAGTAAAAAATTAAATATTCTTTTTAATGGAGCACGAAATAGCTTTAAGTATTGCTCTCACTCTATGGGTACTATCATTAGCTTCCTTTAATAAACAACTATAGAATGACTCATTTTTATGAGTGTGAGTTTCCATATGGGCCAGAAAATTCAAAGACTATCATCAACAGTATCAAAGATACGAACTAACGTATTTATCATGTCAGCGTTTTCCTAGATCCTTAAAGCAACAAATAGTATCTTGAAGTTTGCTGCCATTAGTAGACAAAGGGACTTCATAAGAATCATTTTAGGCAGACTAAAAGTGCAGGCACAAAAGTTCTGAGTTCCTTAAACATTAAGATTACAGTGCCAATCTGAAAAGTCTCTAAGATTTTTTAGCAAAAAATCCAAAAATCATTCTGGTTGCTAGAGAATAAGACTATTTTGATACATAAAAATGAAGATCAAGTGCGGCAAGCTCTAGAGCCGAGTTCTCTCTATCCCAAACAAAAACTAAGAAACAGATGTTGGTCGAATTTACTATTTTACTAAAATCTGGTGATATTTAGAACTTATCAGACTACCTCAAGATGCACTATAACAATTCATGTGATTTGGTTTAAATCTAAGAAATCGAAGCAAAATTAAGATGAATCAATGAAATTACTTTTAGGGTCAGGGCTTTTAGAAAGAAAAAGGATACCTATTATCGAATCTCTTTAGAAATTTGCTCTAAAACACATTGATAGATTCAATTCATCTGAGGCATATACTTTTGAACAGTTTAAGAAACGGGGTTACAGTGAAGCAGTTGATGCATTATTCGAGGTAATTGTGTAAAGATAAAGTGAGAAAAAATACCGCGTGTGGTTCTATGGTAAAGCTGATACAGGCAAGACTAGTATTATCAAAATGCTTCAACAGATCTTTGTGTGCGATGCACTCTAAAAGAAGGCTAGTCTCACTTCAAATTACAGCTAATGCCAGCAAAATTCTAGCCATAAATTGTGTTGATGGATGAGATGAATGATAAGCATTTCTTCAGCAAAGAGAAGGTCGCCAAAATTAAAAGGCTGCTTGAGGGAAGCGGGTATTCTACTGAAGTGAAATACGGAGATGTGTCTTTAGAATATCTAGACAGTGTTGTAGTCATCACAACTAATTCCTTCTAATTAATGAAGCTGAAAAAGATCAACAGAGAAGCGTTCTAGGCTCGATGCCACTTGATAGATCTCAGTGATGTACAGAAGAAAGAAAAAAACTAATTGCCGTTTGACACCATAGACTTGGCTAAATACTTTATGGCCCATCCTGATGAAGAGAACACAGCATGCACTAATTCAAAGGAAAAAACTATAAGCAGAGAAGTGAGCGCAATGATAGACAATGAACAGGATCAGGAGATTGTGCAGAGTAATTGAATACTAAGATTATTAAGATGTTTTTTTCTTCATAATAATTTTCATCTTATACATTATACCTAATATTACTTATATAATTAAAAAATAATTTGAGCAAGAGAAACATGCGGTCAACCGGATCAACTCGGTCAACTTCTTGAATGTTTTTGAGAATACTCCGATATACATTTTGATCAGAAACGGTCTACACACACAAACATAACGGTAAGTACTGTAAACATAATTTGATCTACAAGATACTCTAATTAGTGACAGTTAGATTAATATATACTTTTAATATGAATTTAATTTACTAATTTTCCCAATTCAATTCTACTTTAACAATAATGAAACAGCATAATCGTATTTCTAATGTCTACTCAATCATAAATCTAAGTATCTAATTGTTACGATTTTCTCTTTCATGTACTTTAAGACTTTACTATAATGATGTGAGATATTAAAATTAGAATTACTTTTCAGGGGCCAGTATTTAATGCAAGAAAAATATCAGCATTAACTATAAGATCATAACCATCCAATTTATAACTATCATGTAAAATAGAAGGCCTAAATTCTAGATCACGTTCATATTCGAATAGCCGATAAACTTAAATGCATCGCTATATGCTATTACACTCTCCTCTATAATAAAGAATTATCAATATAATGATTGAAAAATTTAATAAATTTTGGTTTTATTACCGGCGAACTATAGTAAACTATTTGATAAATCTTCTGTAGGAATTAGATTAAAACTTGCAATATCATTGAGTAAACTAAAGAGACTTTGCGTGTTTGCTGGAATTACAATTGACATCATAGGTAAGTGAGTCATAAGCTAAAATCCTTCTATCATGCCCCACATTTGTTGCATTCCCTGGGATCTACGTACATAGTTAATAAGTCAAGAATTTTTCTTACAATAATATATTAACGATCATACTTGAGTAAAAACAGAACTCATTGATGCTTTAATTGCCAATTTATATTTTTGCTTATCTAATTATTTTTAATAAAAGTGTTACATATTATAGAAATACATTCGATTTGGGGAAGTTAAATTAAATTAAAATTAATTAATTATTAGTAATTTTCTGTTATGTTTTTGGAAAATGTCTCCAAACCCTGGCTTCATTATACTCAATGGATTGCCCATTAAAAAATGAGACAGTGGTTGTTATTGCTAGAATTAAATTATCTCATTGCACAAGCGAGAAAACCCTTTTTCTGTTTTTATGAGTTAGCTCAAAATCAAAATATCTCCCTTCATGTAATGATTCAGAAATATTAATAGCAAAGTCCAGCTAAAATTGCGGGATTTACAGCGAGATCAATTTATATTTGAATCATAAGTACCTTTGGGATTGATTACTCCCATAATTTTAATATATAATTTTCCAAAATCGAATGTATTCCTGCAATAATAATCCTTTATTACCTTAAAAATTACATTAACAATCTTATTAATTTTACTTAAGCTTAAATTCTTTTTATATTTATATATTCTAAATTATGATGCTTAAAAATGGAAAAATTTAAAGCGATTTTAGTATTTATAAATTTAGAATTAATAATTTATTAATCCTTTAATAGATTCAACTATTGATTATATAGTTTCTTATGCATCTTACGTAACCTGTGGCCACAATTTCTTTTACATTTCATAATTCTATGATAATTTCTGATCTTAATTTTCGGAAAATAATGCATCATTCTTTGAAAATATTAATAAATAAATAAATTTAAATCTACAATAAATATAATTTCAAAACTTCATTTTCTTCCAAAATATCAAAATCAATGTATCAAGCTATAAGATAACTCAATAAAAATAAATTTATTACACTTTCAGTTTGAGATTTACGATTGATCAATAGTATACTTTAGTTAGATATTAAATAATATCTTTACAGGAAGAATTAAATTAAATAATTTAAATTTTAGATCTGTAAAACGTTTCCACTAATTTATAGTATATCAAATTCCTATGAAATTTTAGTGGTTTATTAATTGATATAAACTAATAATGATCGTTCTAGTTATTTAATTAATGTACTAAAACCCTTAGATTTAGGATAGCTTAAAATATAGAGAAAAATATTGGCTCTTTTCTAACTGTAAAATTGATAATTTTCATCTATACAAAAATAGAATAATCAATTCAGGCAATTGCAATATTTTATTCTTTGAAAATTGGCTGATATTAAGAAAATAGCCTAACTTCCATTTTTCTCACTGATATATTTAAAGTTTAATAAAATCTTTTATTGATATTGATTAATTTACAGTTTAAATTTTTAAAATAATGGATGCTCAAACTTTCAATATTACTAGAACTGATTATTTATTAATTTCTGATAAATAAAAGATTATTAGTAAGCATTTTATTGCAGTAATACATTTGAATTTGAAAATTAAATTATTTAATACTGGAAGTTAAAATCTCCAAATCGAAATATTGGTCTCATTCGAGAGAGAATTCAAAATTAGTTGGACTCTACTATTGGCAGCAGAGCGAGTTAACTCAACTTTAATTGGAGGACATAATTTAATGAATTTAGAGACATTCAATTAAAGTCGAGTATACTCTATCTAGGGATGAGATTAAATAGTATCGCCAATAGTAAAGTTCAGCTATCTTTGAATTCATGATCGGATGATAACATCTTAGATTTTCTAATTTGAATCAAGGGGTTTATCATCGCTCTCAACATCTAGTTCTTAATCAAACTTAATTTAAATCAAGCCTGTTGATAATATTGAAGTATTGAAATAATAAAAATAAACGATAAAATATTATTATTAGATTTAGTGATATCTTTTAAATTCTAGCATTTAAATCAGGAAGCGCTTTAGATTTCTCTATTTACATTTATAGAGAAAAGCTAACTCATCAGTATAGGGCTAAATAAAAATTCTTTTAAATTATATTTCTATTGAAAATACTCTTAATAGTTTGATTGATATGAAATTTTAATCATAATTATCATCTTCTTTTACTTCAAAGTGTACTACCAAATATTTTTGATAAGTTCAAAAGTAAGACATAATCTTTTTAGCATGTTGAGAGTCTATAAGTTGCTATGTAGAAATCGCAAGAATCTCTCTTGATGCATTATATTTAAATGTTATTTTGTACCAAAGTGCTTATTGAGGCTGTAATTTGCAGTTAACCTGCAACTATATCACAATATGAAACACTTTCAGGTGTTTTACTTTATTATTAAGAAATCAAATTTATTTTATATGCATTTTGGCTAATTGAAATTTCGAGTTAAAATTAAATTATATTTTCCCTTAAATCTAACACCTGTTAATACCTAAGTTTGAAACTAAGTAATATAAGTTCCAGTGATTTTAATTTTTTTTTATATAATTCTGAATTATTTCTATTATATTTTAAGATTTGTAGTACTTGGTGGTCTTAAACACTATTAACATAATTTGATAATGTTTCCTGAGTAAAATTGAAAGCACTATTAAATTAAAAAAAATTGTTTCAATTAATTCAAATTCTTGTAGAGTCTAAATAAATAAATAATTGCTTTGTCATAAATCGCATCTTAAATAATCCGCAACATCTTTCTTACAATAATTGTTATTCTGTGTAGGTAATAATATAATATCATATAAGTAATAACATTAATTTTTCTTTTAATTCTTAAATAATGATTGCTCTATAATTAATCAGAATTTGTACTCATTTTATAATATATTGAGGTATATAGACATCAATAAAGAAATTTTATTAAAAAAATTAATAAAAATTTAGAAAGAGGATAGACTTTATCTCTAATACTAAATTCGATACTATGTTTCCTGTCAACCACAAAAATATTGCAGGGTGTGTCTTGTCCGCCCTGCTTAAGGTTTACTTCATTTGTATTTATTAACAATTCTAGATCTCTGCATTTTATATTTATTAAAAGTTATTAATAATAACATAACTTCTTATAATTAATGTAAAACAATCCTTTTATTTTTGTCTCAGAAAACTTTACTATAAAAAGTTAGAAAACGTTGAGTTATTAAAATTGAGATTTTTGCTAAGTACTGTGTATTTAAATAAATCATTAAAAATACCAATTAAAATACTGTGGTATTAATAGCCATTTATAAACAATAAATAACTAATTCTTTTGTAATTAAAAAAATAGAACTAAAATGGTAATTTAAACTTGTATATTAAAAAATTTAATTTTTTATTCTTAGAAATTTTGAATCAACATTATTTATTAAATAAATTACAGGAACTAATTACCCACAGGATAAATTTTATAATTTTATGCTTTGTTAATTAAAGTATAAGTATAGTTTTTATATCAATTTTCTAATTAAAATTGAAATAAGATTTTATAAAAAGGATTAATAAACAATATGAACTTAATTTATCAATTACTTTATTTTTTATAAAAAATCAAAAGAATGAGTTAAATTTTTTTAATTTAATTTTAAAGTACCATTTTATAGGAGAAATTAAATTATTAATTGCGATTATTAAATTGGACAATATAAATTTCAATTTATTTGAGGAAATCTCATATATATATTAAAATGAGTTAAGTTAATACTTTTAGAATATTTTAATCTAGAAATCATTAGTTAAGTTATTCGCAAATAATTGCTGCACTTTACTATTAGTCATTAAATTTTATCGCATCGTATGAGTGGATGAATCGATTTTGCCGTTTATTTAATTTTACTCGAATTAGTGGGATTTAGTTAATGTAAAGCAAACTATCTTTATAGTGTGACAAACCATCTTGAAGAATAAAATCCTTAAAATTTAAATTATATGTCGAAATACTCTAGATCACTATATTTGGTGAATTTCACTTACACATAAAATAATTAATAATTATTCTAATCATATTTAAAATTTCATTTATTAATTGTATGCAAGCAAGCAATATGAAAAGTATTATACTTGTTCAATAACTAGCAGTTGCTAGCGAGTATATCATTACTTATAATTAGCTATAAATAAATAATTATTTAAGAATGATTTGCAGAAGTTGAGCTAGAAAAAAGTTGATTGCATGCGAAATCATTGGCTTAGTTCTTAATATACACATATCAAAGTATAATTTTAAATAGATGGAAAACATGTTTTTGATTCTTTTATTATTGTAGGAATACATTCGATTTGGGAAAATTAAATTAAATTAAAATTAATTAATTATTAATTACCTTCTATATCTCCAAATACTGGCTTCATTATGCTCATTGGATAGCGCATTTAAATTAAGGCGGTGATTGTTATTGCTAGAATGATTTATCTCATCTCCCAAGGGAGAAAACCCCTTTAATTATTTTTGGGAGTTAGCTCAAAATCAAAATATCTCACTACATGGGACGATTCAAGAATATTGGCAGCATCAAAGACCATCTAAAATTACATAATCTACCATAAAATTTATTTATATTTGAATTTTGAGTTGGTTTGGAATTGATAAGTCCCATAATTTTTTTATTTTTAATTAAATTAATTTAAATTTAATTTTCCAAATAGATTTTATCCCTACAAAATTTTTGTTAAAAGTATTTAATATGTTAGGGATATAACCAAATTTTGAATTATTCTTTTTGCATTTTTATGAAAAAATAAGTTGCTTAAATCCTTTTTAATTAAAGCTAAATATTATTCTTATCATTTATTATATCAATTGAAAAATATTTAAGAAATAGATTTTTATTTTTTTAGAAATTATATATATTTGATTAAAATATAAATTCTATTCAAATAAGATTCATACCCTTTTTGGATATAACACAATTTATTTAAAACTAAAATCATGTTTTCAAGCATCTCATTATGGTTAATGATGAAATTTATTGATTTTGTTATTATAGATATTTCTAAATCATTTTATTGTTTAAAAACATCAGTTAATTCTTAAAGAATGAATGAATATATTTGTTAATTTTGAAGTTGTTTAGATATATAATATTGATAAAATATAAATATCCAATCTTTCTAAAGCCTTCTAAATAATAACCAGCACTCATGTATGTATTAATATTTAATAAATATAAATATAATTATCATAAGTTGTTGATGGTATGTAACAGTAAAAATTGGTTTATATGTTTAGATTCTGCAATAGAAAATAAACATATGCCATCAATATGAAACATTAATTTATTAATTAATAAAATTTACATTATTGTGATTAATAACGTTGAGAATATTAATTTCTGACAAAAATTGCATCTTAGATTGATTTAATAAAAAAGAATATTGAAATCAGTTTAATTTTTAATCTACTCATATTGATAAGAGTAGAGTAATTATTTTCACAATTGTTTTAGCTTATAATGATTCTATAAAACCAATGGCAAAGTATATGCCTCAAGCTATTATAAAAGAAACAAGCTTTAAAGATTTTTGAATTTTATTCATTAAACATGTTTATTCTTTTTGTACTTACAATAATTTTATGTTTAGCTTATGGTAGAGATAAATTTCATTAATTATTGTACAAATTCAATTTATTTGGATTAAATTAAGCAGATATTAATTGTAGGAATACATTCGATTTGGGAATATTTAATTCTTAAATTCATGCAAGTTATATATTCAATAGTTACTTAAAATTCTAATATAAATAAATTCTATTGTAAACCCTCTATTCTAAGTCAATTTTATTAATGGCATTATTCCTCAATAAACCAGAAAACAAGATATTTTGTCTTGGGAGATGAAATAAATTCATAGTTGCAATAACAAACACTGTTTCATTTCAAAGCTCTATATGATAAGTATATTTAAGCTAGGGTTTGGATACAATTACAATGCATAACTGAAGTTAATTACTGATTATTAATCTAAATTTTAATTTGATATTTTGATTTTTTTATTATTTTATATTATTAATTAGTTCTATTATATAATTTGCGGGGGGGGGGGAAGTTTCCTGCCCCAAAATTTTATATGCACCCTTGGGGGGAAGTTTCCTGCCTCCAAAAAGGTAGTTTCCTGCCCCCTTCGGAAGTTTCCTGCCCCGTACATTAAAATAATGTAATTTTTATAATTTTCAAAGAATCTTTATCATCAATTATGATGTAGTTTTTTTTTAAATTTTGCTTCAGATATCATTTCTACCTTGATAATAAATTTAAAATTTAATGAAAATTACATTAATTATTAATAAAAAACACTTATTTTAGCCTTGTTAATAATATATAATTTGATAAAGAATAATTATGTACCTTGAAAATTATATAATAATAAATGTTGTATAGTACATGATTATGGTAATTGAAATTGAAATTAATTGTTTCTATTAAAATTATTTCAAAAAACATAAAATTTAATTTTGGGGGCAGGAAACTTCCCCCCTAATTTGCAATTATTCAAATTTGATACTGATTTTGAATTTACTTTCGAACAATCCCAGGTATATTAGTAAAATTATTATTGCCATTTAAATATACATTTAATTTACCAAAATTTTTAAATATTCTTATATAAATTACTATTTAACCAGAAACAATTAATAACTGCAATAATAAAAATATAGCATATAGAACTAAATTGATTTTGAATGTTGAGTACTGATAAAACAGTCTTTTAAAAATATAAAAATTGTCTATCAGTATTATTACAAAACATACGACCAAGAAATCAAGAACCATCTGTTTTTCCACAGTATATGCTTAGTGGGTCAGCGAGTCTGGAGTCCGAAACATGCCCAAAAATAATTTACCTTCTAATAGCCATTATAAATTATTGCACTCAAACTTTAAGGAAAATAATTATATTATACTTCTCAAGTAGTCCATAGTAAAAATTCCACCCATCATTTATTTTATATCAAATTTAATAACAATTCTTATATTTTAATTTATTTTCTAGAAAACTAAAATGTTGTTTATTAGTAAATTAAATTTTACTGTCTTATGATTTAATAATTTCTTTAAATTTTCTTAGACTTTATTAACAATATATGAAAAATATTTTTAAATTTTATTAAATTGAATTGCATTAAAAGAGATATATAAGTTTAAAACAAATATTATAAATAGTGAATATACTTATTAAAGACTAAATATAGAAATCGAGGATTAAAAAGAATTGATATTTTAAAAGTACAGCATTAAAAATTTATAATCATAAATTAAAGATTCTGTACAGTTTTTTATTTAAAATATTGTAAGAATAAACATATTTTAGAATTTTTCAATTAAAATATGATTTTAGAATATATTGCTTCTTTAATAATCTAGCAGAAAGGTTTTATTGAAAAATGACTAAAAATTATACAAAATCAAATATTAATTTTAGTTTAAATATTTTTACTGATTCATGATAAAATTAAAGAGTCGAGAACATAATTAGATCAAACAGGCGAGATATCTGACTAACTGACAAATTTATTTCTTGTGTTTTTTTATCAAGTTGAAGACCCTTAAACTTTTACTTAATCAATGAGAATAAGATAAATTTTTAGTTTAACAATCTATTAAAGTGTGATATGATATGATATAATTAATTTGATATTACAAATAAACTAAATGATAACATCAGATGATGTTGTCCTCTCAAGAGTTATAGTTCCTAAAGTGTAATTGTTCAAGGGTTTATTTGCATTTATATACTCAATTGTAGATTTAAGTAGGTAATTAAAACCATATAAATTTGATATTATTTGTTGAAGTGTAATGTAGAGTTATTTGTAAAAGAATAATTAAGAAATTTCTTTGATTCTTAGCTTGTATTAATTATATATAGGGTCTATTTTATGTACTGGATAATGGAATAAAAAAATAAATGATATTCTAAGAGTCTCTAAAATCAGAGTTATTACTTGATTGAAACACTTTATTATATTATTAATAACCTATATCATTAGATAAATTTTCAGAGGTTTAGAAAATAAAAATCTATACTGAAAATTCATTTGATTTCAGCAAAGATTTGAGATTAGCATTGAAATTTTTTAGTTAAAATAGATCTATTAATTTAAATAATGGGGAATAGTTGCAAAATATTATAGTGAAATAAGGAAAGTATCCCATTTTTGGATTCCCTCTTAAATTTTAAAATCTGAATATAAAATATTTTCTAAAATTGAAAATTCATAATAGAGGAATAAAAGCACTAAATTGCAGCAATCAAGTATTACATGATATGCCTGATAAAGATTACAAGACTCAATATGTTTTTTATTTAAACTATTAATAAAACAATTTATCATAATGCACTTAAAATATAACTCACTTCAATATATTGCATTAATTCTCTCTCATGTCAGCCTGTTACCTACACTTGTGTATCCTTTTCTTATATTATTTTTCTGTGCAAATATTTCTATGTTCAAACGATCAGGTGCAATTGTTTGGACAAAATCGTAAATCTTTGTAGGTTTCTGAGAATGCTCTTGCACAGTATCAAATATGACTGATTTTGCTTTGTGAAATTGAACGATGTCCTTTACATCACCTTTTTTAGCTATCAAGAAAGATTCGTTACAGTGAGAAGTGTATTTGCCCCATCCTGGATATAGAGCTCCATTCTTTGTCAACTTTATCCATTCATCTTGATCAACTTCCTGGTAACCATGAATTTTAAGGAATTTTCTAGCTAACTCTTTCTTCTAATTTACTATCCAAAGAATAATCATGCCTCTCTCCTGTATCAGGTGCATGGAAAGTGAAAGAATTTACTTATCAGTTAGTGTTGGATATGGCAACTCTTGCTTTAACTTCCATGGGGGATCAATAATCACAACTTCATAAAGTTTGCCATTCGCTTTCATGCAGTCTTCCGCTATCTACTGCCACATTTTTATTTCTAGCACGTCCCCCTCATAGATTACTGGCTTTGTTAGATTTTTATAAATTAGTTTTTGGAGTCTTTGTCTAAGAGTATATACTTCTTCACCCGCTGGTATTCTGTATGTAACTATTGCTGGTCCTTTGAAGTTGCACATCTATTCGTCAGTCTATTTCCTTTTCTTGAGCATAGTTTGATGGTGATGGTTATCTTTGCATTTAAGTTGGTGCCTCTCACAATTGTAGCTTCTGTCAAATTGTTTTTTGCAATATAAGCAGATTTTCTTAAGCTCAAGTTCAAGTGATCTACTCTCTTTATTCTCGTCTTTGTGATTGAGACTGATGTGAGTTCTAATTGAAGTGCCCCCATCATATTCTTTCTAACAGTATGGGCAAGGAATTTTAACAATTGTGTTAATTATTTCATACTCGTGCCTCTTTCCCATTTTATATTATCTTACTGATTATATTATAAATTTCTTAGAATTTATGAACTACAAAAATTGTTACTTCAAATATTCAAAATAAAATGAGCAAATTGTTTATGAAAGGGAAAAATGAGCAAATTGTTTATAGAAATGTTAATTGTGTGATTTTCTTTAATTATAAACAGTACCTTATACAAAGGCTTTGCCTCAAATGTCTACCATTTATTTTGTTATTATAATTTATAATAAATAAAATTCAATTGATTTTAACTATAATAATAATATAATTATTAGCACTGTTATGGTGCTACTTGCTAATCAAACTTTACTATTTTCTTTGTAAAGTGCAATGTTATTAAGTGTGTTTTCGTCTCTCTAAATTTTGAGCTTTTAATAAAAGTTTAAATTATTACGACATTCAATTCAGCAACCTGAAACATTTCTCAGCTCTATAATTTTATTAGAAAAGAAAGTTGCAATATATATAATGCTCAAATTTATAATTTTACAGCCATTCATAACTAATAACTTAACATTAAATAACTAAATAAGATAATTATTATAATTTGTCAATAAATATACTTAGTTCTAGTTCTTTGCTATGCGCACTTTGAAAAGCATATTCACTTGGATTAATAAAGATTAGCAACTCAAATAACAAATTAAAACCTAATTAATAGCTAAAGAATAAATCAGAATGTTTCAAATAAAAATAATTTCTAGTTTTTGAATGGTAATTGGAAACTGAGAATTAATATATAAAAATAATTAAAATTGATTATTATAATTAAAAAGCTCACTCAATCTAGTGTTGATGGTAAGTGCTTCTAGAAGGGGACTAATAAATTCGATTTAAATAATATGCACTATCTACACCACCTCAATTTAATGCTTTAAACTATAGTTTTAGAATTATGAAAAGTTTAATTCTGGTCGGTAGATAAACTTGGGTTACAGTGTGAATAACTTCTGAAATCAATGATTAAAATTAAGGATTCTATTTAGCAGGTCAGAATTTCTTAAACTTTTGATTTTAAATAATAACAATATTTTATTTAGATAGATGTAGAGAGAAAACGTGAGTGCCCATGATGCTCGTGAACTACAACAAAAGTTCAGATCAAAATCTGACCTTATAATATATTTGAAATATAGCCGTAAGCTATAATGAAATTAAATAATGAATAGGGGGCTACTTTTTGCCTGCAGACAACCATTTTACTCTTAGATTCTTGAAGGATTTCCTGTCTGGAGACAAGAGCTTGATAAAAGCTGCTGATGTCATGGTCTTTAATGTTCCCTATTATGAGGAGCTCTCGGTCCAAAAAGTGTTTGCTCAAGTTAAGGATGATGAAGAAATTATGAAATTCATGAATTTCTACTCTGATTATTAAGTGGTGCCTGATAGAAAGTACTTCTATGGGATTTTTGTTGCCCTATGGCCAGGCTATGTAACTGCAATCATAAAAAATGCTAACAGGGTAAGAAACGCTAGCGATGCATAGGAAGAAATCAAAGAGAAATTAATGATCAGGGATGATATATTTAAAAAGCTAGCTGAAGAACCATTCTATTCAAGTAACCATTTTAATTAATTATTAATAATATAGAAACTAAGGGCAAGGCTCTGTCAATGTTAAAGAATGGGTCAAAACCAAGAGGAAAGAAACAAAAACGAAAGTACCACGAAATAACCTAAAGCTTTGCAGAATTCAAAGCCAAAGTAGAAGACTATGGTTTAGCATCCTAGGCACCAAGCAATATTGAAATTGAAAATGAAATAAGTTCTAAGAGACAGCCCGGTGATGTAGAGATGGAATGAATTAAATAAATTATTAATAAATAAATATGCTATAATCAATTCAAGTTACTTTGATTTATATAAGTATAAATTTTAGAAATATGTCTTTACACAATCTTTTAAATTGTTATTTTTGGAACTGATTCTATCGAGCTCTTGATGGTATTTTGGTGTTATCTGAAGTTTGTGTTGAAGTCGCTATCTAAGACTTTCTTCCTGTAGTTGTTCTTAACCTATGCAAACACTTCTTCGATGCAGTTGAATTCTGCTGAGTATGGGGCGTTGAAGAGACAAAGCCAGCCAATGGTCTATATTTTATCCAGGACTTGTTTATTGTGATGAGACCTTAAGTTGTCCCAAAATATTAGGACTCTCTAATTTTTTAAGCGAATATTCAGGTACTCTAGAAAAACAATCACATCTGCAGATGTTATTGATTTCTTTACAATAATATAGCCCTCCAAACCTCTATCCGCGCTAACCCCTACAATGGCTGCTTAAGCACACAGAGTAATACCCTCCTTTCTTGCTAATTAATTTTAACCTTAGTGAGCCCATGCTCTGCTAGTAATTAAATAGGGTTTGAAAACTACCTCATCTACATAGATGACTTTTCTCTCGTTTTCAATGGCACCTAATAGTTTGTTGAGTCTTGACCATCTAAGTTCTTGAATCTCTATTATTTTTCAGGGTGACAATCTATACATTGAACGAATTTGCTTGAATTTAATTTTAGAAGTTTTGTAAAGGTTATAGAGGAAGGTTGGAGTTATCCTTAGATTTGGATATTTTCTATGAAAAAGTATGCACCTGGCTTAGAGAGAGTATATCTTCCAATTTTCGAGAGTGGAATCTCGTAGCAAGAAGTTTAGTTGTTCATCTGTCAGACAAGAGAGCTATGGTCTTCCTCTCTTCTGCTTATCTTCTAATGGATCAATATTAGTTAGGCAGTACTTCCTCACCTTTGACATCGGAACCTTTAAAATCTTGGTTATCTCTTTCAACGTGCAATATACTTTGCTACTTTCTGTAGGGTGCTTCGTCCCATACCTTAACAACCTAACACAGTTTATTTCAGATTGTTTTCTAGCTTAGTTTTCATTTTACATGATAGATAAATTTGTATATATTTTTAATTTATATTTAACTAATTGATTTATTTAAAAATATTTTGACTCATTATATATAAATTAAAATAATACCATTATGATATTTTTAACGGTATTAAATACATTAAATTATTTAGTAAAAAGCCTTTAATTACTCACAGTAATTCAATAAATCATAAAATAAAGGATTTTTGGGGTTATTGATATTTTAAAAGGCAATTATTTTTAGATGAGTTTTAAAAATAAATTTAAGAATATAAATCTAAGTTGAGAAATGCGTTAAAATATATTTCTTAAATCGAATTAGATGCGCATAAATATATCCAATAATATTCTGTAAATTAGTAAATGAAAACATGAATGTTATTCATTCATTGAAAAATACTAAACCAATTAAAAATTCTTTAAAAATCAGATAGTTATAAAAATTTATACTATTTTGACATTTGGCTAAATAACTTGTTTTTAATATAAAAAAACTATGGATTATTTTTTTTAAATGTTGATTCTATTAATGGCAGTAAAGTTGATTAAATTTGAAGATCTTTTGCATATTCGTATTTTGATTCTTATATCAAATTTAAAACCGATCTTCTATAGTCTGGTGAATAAAATGAGCTATTAAAAATTGAAAAAACCAATATGGCATCTTCCAAAAGCAGGAATTAAATGATCCTCTTTTGTGGTCTAGTAAGGCTATAACACCAGACCGCAACAGAAATAATTTTATTCGTGCCTTTGAATATTTCATTGAAAATATTAATTTGCTGTTCAACTTTATCACATCGTAATTAATAAGGAGACCTTAATTCCCTGCCTCTACATTCAATTAACTAACCCCCCTGCAATTAAAAGCAAGTAAGATCGCATCAACGATTAAAAAAATATTATCTCAAATGGTAAATTCTTTCTAAACTAGAATAACTGCGAAATAGCATAAAATGATCTAATTTGCCCAACTATAACTGCCACTAATTTAATTTTTTCTCAATATAATTTCCATAATAAATTTCATTTTCTTATTTAAAGTAATTAAGATTTGTAAATTATTAAAGGATTAAATTGAACCTTGGATACTTAAATTAAACAACTAATTAATAAAATGGATAGTACTACTTTGTCGTCACTTAAGTATCTAAGTTCATATAAGTTAATGCCACTTGCTGATCATTATTCTTATTTATATATTTATTCAAGATTAGCGAATCGGCTAAATTGTTTGTTTAACATATATTTAAATATGATTGAAACTTGAATAATTTTGACTTAAAAACAATATAAAAATATTTTAATTTATTATTAGAATATTACTTGACTCGAAAGATATGCCAATATACAAATGATTTTCCCTAAACTTGAAATTTAGTTATTTTTATTTTAGAAAAATTTTAATGAAATAGAATTCCTTTATCATCCATAAATATTGCAGATATTTAAATTTCTTTATTTGTTTAGTTGAAGTACTAATTAAATACTCCTTTTGCGACCCAAATGTTAAATTCTAGATCAAGCGCAAATTTTATATATTTTATATATGAAATTCAGGAATTCAATTAGATTATCAGTAAATTGTAAAAATCTATATGTTTAAATTAAATTAATTTTACAAAAACCTTTTGTAAATTTTAGAAAATTATACTCAGAAATAGGTTTGGAAGAAATTAAATTTAATTTTTAAAAATTGATCTACCAATCAAGTATATGTTAGCAATCAATCGCAGCTGATTGTTAAGGTCTTAGAACATATTGGTTCGAGGTATAATAATATAAATATACTTAAATTCAATTATTATTAAGTTAACTTTAATTGCTCTTATAATATCTCCATTCTTAATTTATTTAAATCGCATAATATAAATTGAAATTATATATATATATATATATATATTACCAGTTATTTTGTTAAATTTATATAGTAAAAATATATGTTATTGTTTAATAAGCCAATATTTTAATCTGAAATATATTAAATAAATCAATTAATGAAAGAGTATTAACCTATATTTACAATTTAAAAAGAGATATAATTCTTAATATTGCTAAAGAATAATTGATTTGGGAAATTAAAATAGAAATATATTAATATAATTACAAATTAGTGTCAGTTAACTTTATCCAAACCTATACAATATTGTACTCTTTCGATAGAAAATTCATAATTAGCTGGACTTTACTATTGGCGGTACTATTTTATCGTATCCCTGGAGCGAGATAGCTGCATTTTAATTGGATGCCTCTAAATTCATTAAATTATACCCTTTAATTAAAATCGATTTATCTCGCTCCAGGGATGCGATAAAATAGTACCGCCTATAGTAAATGCCAGCTAATTTTGAATTTTCTATCGAAAAAGGACCAAATTGTATAGGTTTGGATAAAGTTAACTGCCACTAATTTGTAATTATATTAATATATTTCTATTTAAATTTCCAAAATCAATTAAACTTTAACAATATTGTTTATGGATCTATAAAAGAGAAGTGAATCTATTTATAATTTATTAACATCTTTTAGTTATTTTCAATTTGCTTCAAATATGATTAAATGCAGAATTTGCAATAGTAAATATGCAATAAATAGGTATTCTTAATAAAATATTTTCAATTTTAAAAAATTTCCCAATTTAATTATTTTTAGCACTTTGATTTTTTAAAGATAAAACTATTCAAATCATATGTATTTCTGCAATGCTAATAGTTAAAATATATTTTCTTACTCTATTATAAATTTCTTACGTATATTTAACATTATTAAAACAATAGCATTAAATAAAAATTCGTCACATTAACCACTGCAAATACAATAATCAATGAAGGAGTTGATATTTGAGTAACAATCTTCTTGTTCTTAACGAATATTGCGTTTACCTGGCTAATTTGATAGAAATTTACATCAGTAAACCTTTAAATCCATTTTAGTCTAAATTTTGATCCGTAGTAGATTGGCCCAAGAATCGGATATGATATTCCACTGAAACTTTCGGATCCTCCAAAGTACAGATTTGAGTATTTTAAATCGTCAAACAAAGTCAATATATTTATATCTGTTGCTTAGATCGAGTTTTTAAATTCCATTTGGGTCTGCTTTTGAATAAAGCAAACATCTACTGCTTATCCAGATTAATAGAGAAAATTTAAAATTAATTACTAAATATATACAGGATAAATAATATTATTATTCTTGCTTTCATTAAATATAGGGCTAAACAATCAAATTAAATTTGTATGGAGTATAAATACTGGTGTCATCATTTTATAATACATATACTGATATTTAAAAAGTGCCTTCATCCCCTAAAATAGGATTGAAAGTAATGATTTTTTATTCTTGATATTATTGGATAAAATTAATAGCAAGAGTAGGTGCGACTATCTTAACTGAGTAAGCATCGTTTTCTTTATCATAAACTTTAGGCAATAAATATTCAGCAGTCAGTTAACAAACTATAGTTTGCTCTACAAATCTAGGTGCATCATTTGGAATCTTGATAACTAGGGGCTTTGTTGGAGATGTTTTGAATTTCATCTTAAATTCTTGCTTCAAAAAGTGATTGTTTTAAACTTATCTATTCATAATCTTTAAAAAGATATAAACTGTTAAATTTACAATTATAACTTAAATTTCAAATTTTAAGTAAATATAAGTCCTAACCTAAGCTTTAATAGTAATTTTAACTTCACTCTCTAAAAATTCTGCATCATTAATCTATGCTTGAAAAATCAAGTCATTTTCATAAAATGTAAGAAACTTCTAATGCTTATTATCTGCAGAGCTTATTGTAAATGTGTATGGATTTTTCTTTATGACATAGTCCATTCTACTATAAGCTGGAGGAATAAAGCCAAAAATGAGTGTGTCAGATGAATTTTAAATGTAATAAATTTAATCTTGAATTGTAAGTCGAGTCAGGAATGTCACCTAATAGTTACAGTATATTTTCTTATGATAGTGAACATCTCATCAGATTTTGCTGTGTATTTGAAACCATCGACATAAACTAATCATGTTAAACTTTGAAAAATTTAAGTTTATAACAATTTAATTAAGAATTATTAGAACTGTGAGGTCTGTGGATATTATAACCATAATTTTTAATTCGTCAACTTTTTATAAACTGATTAATTTAAATTCTAAATTCAAAGAAGTATAGAAAAAAAGACACATATGAACAGCTCTTTCAAATGTTAACATATTTGTAGGATATTTAATAAAAAAACAATGGTTATGACAATAAGTTTAAAAATTAAATTATTATTGTTTTATAAATTCCTATTGAATGCATAAACTCTAAGTTTATACTCTCTATCCATTTATAAAAGTGTAACTAAATCACTATTATTAAAAGTAAGATTGAAGGAAGGTGAAGCTAAAGTTCTTTAAAAAGACATCAATTTACTGTAATAATAATTTGTAATTTATTGATTTTCGTACTTCAAAGTACATTGTATAGCTGTCTGTGCATGTTGAATTACAAATATCAAAATAAAATAATAAATATTTTATTTTAATTCAGTTTTGGTTTTATGATAGTTTGAAGTAGGCATTTCAATAAAAGTTAAATGATATATTATTTCATTTTAAGAGAAGATTTCAATTTAATATATTTAAAGAATATATGAGAGTTGATATCATATAAATAAAATTTGTTTACTTTGCAATTAAAGTGTTTAAATAAAAAAATGTTAAAGTTTATTTGTAAAAGAAACTTATCATGCGAATTTTTTAAGTTGTAGAGATTTAAAATTTTTAATTATTTTAGGCAAATATAATCGCTTGGTTATTAATTAATTCAAAAAAATTCACCATGACAAAGCATTTTTTCTTGAAATTTTTTGCATTTAATAAAATTAGTTATTTTTATAAGTAGCTTATTTTTTTAAGGAAATTTTCTTTATAAATATTTGATTAAAATTAAATTACATAATAATCTAATAATTTTTATTTATTTGTAAGATAATCTAATATTTCTTATAAAATTTAAGCATTTTTTCGTAAGTTTATAAATCAATCATTGTTTATTAAGGAGGAAAATTATTTGAGTTATTAATTATTTTAATTTAGCTTACTATTTAATAAATATTAAATCCTTATCAATTCTATGAAAAAGTTTTATCTGTTTGTATATTCGCATTAATATTTAATTTAAATGCTTAACAACTATATTAATTTCAATTTATATACTTTTAATTTAAAAAGTTACTCCATAGTTGATAGAAAATCTAAAAAATAACATATTTATGAATTCGAAATTAATTTAAAAAAATAATAGTATCTTACTTGTAAATCATTGTAAGGATATATAGTTTGATTAATATTAGGATTGTTGAGTAATATTTTATTGTATAGGGATATTTGATTCATTAATTTTTGTTTTAAATTAATTAGGTTGTTTAGGCTGTTCTTTGTATTAAAATGTTTTAAATTCATATCTAAGATTGAAATATAAAATAAATTGTATCTGAAATAGATTCGACCATATCTTGTTAAACAAAAGACATTATAATTTAATTTTATTTTATAAGGATACATATTTTATTTAATTCTTACAGGTCCTTATTTTGACTTAATCGTTTTTAATGAATATTAGTTCATTATTGTTACGATTTTATTATATAATTAAATTATTATTATTATTTTTTCTAGATAATTATTGCGTAATGCATTTCAATGATTATGTAAATTTAAACTCTTAAAGAAAGATAGTAATTAAAAAATCACATCAATAATTTGAATTGATAATATAAATTATATCCATAATCAAAATTATTATTACTAAATACAATTGATTTAAAAAATAAATTGTTTTAAATAAAATTCTAAAATTGTTAGCTGTGTTAAACTTTTAAATATAGATAATTTTATGATCGATTTAAATGGAATTCAAATTATCTGAATTTACTTTTGATTGTAATACTTTATCTCATTGTAGGAAACCTTTTAGCTTGAAATTAATAATGACTCTAAATTAAATAAATTATACCATAGAATCAAATTCAAGGTAAAACCCCATTAGTCAATTAAGAACGAAGATTAGGAGATAAGAACAATTAAATGAAAATATAATTATTATTGGCGCAAATTAATTAACTTTTGGCTAATTATTAATACCATTGGCTCGATTAATTGTCTCTATAAAATAAACCAATCAGGGTGCGTAAATTTGATTTTAGCCTAATTATATTTAATTTCAGCCAATTATAATTATATTTTAATTTAATTGTTCTTATCTCCTAATCTTCGTTCTTAATTGACTAATGGGGTTTTATCATGCAGCCATGTTGAGATAAAATAAAGTTACCAATTGAAAATTCCAGCAATTTTTTCATACCTATGTAACGAGCCTCATCAAATATGGCAATTTTAATAATTGGCAATAACTTGATCTTTATTTAATTTCCTTAAATCGATAATAATTTAGCTATAATCTTTGGTTTTATTGTAAACTTTAATTTAATCAACTAATTACTGATGTCTTACAAATGTTAAATTTATTAGCTCTTTTTATTGCTTATATTTTTATTAATTTTATTGTTATATCTTATGCAAATATTCTTAAGAATTGTCTTCTTTTTGTTAATGCTAGATTTATATTAAAATATTTAATACTACAATTATTTATAAGAAATTTAGTTCTATAGTTACATATGCCTATCTATTGCATCATAACCTAAATAATCTGTAAAATTATTGTTAATGGCTTATTTTTTTTTCAGAAGAAGTTAAACATGAGTTATATTGATTTAAATTATTTCTTAAAATTTATAGCTCTTTTCATTTGTGAATAAAATACAAAACTTTAATTTCAAAGAAAATAAGATTTTGTAATCAATTGAAAAAATCGTTAATCTCAAGTAATTGATGCAATGAAGTTCCCCATATATTTTATTCAAAATAAGTTTGAGTTTTATATATTATAAAGTATGGTCGGCAATATTTTCCAATAAAATTATACATTAAGACATCTTCTGGTTAGGGGTTTCGGAAATGTTGAACTGAAACATCTTCCCTTGTAATCAATTAATATATAATAGTATTTTAAGATTTGAATATATTTTGATTAGTTTAATACTCTATGATTGATACCATGTTATTCAGTACTTTATGGATCAAATTCTTAATACATATTTGCTAAATATTGCTTAATATAAATTAAACAGAATAAAAACTATGAGTTTAATATATAATGGTTTAGATGCGATTTTTAATATTTATTTAACAAGAAATCTTATTTACAATACTGAATTTACTATTAATGGCTTTACTATGTGTTAAGACCTAGAAACAAATATTTATTAAAAAATAGTTTAAACTTGTCAAATTTACATGAAAATAGATCCTGCATGTCCTAAGTATTTTCAAAGTTATTTTAATTTTACTTGCTTTCCCTCATAGTTCATAATTACTTAATTTAAAAATAAAATAGTTTCCCTATGCTAAAGCTTTTACAAGTATTGCGTGAATTAATATTATATAAAACTATTTATTTATTTATATAAATTATAACTGTAATTTCTGACTCAATAAATATCAAATAATAACTATTTATACAATAAAAATCAATTGAGTTTTATTGTTTAAAACTTGCCATCTATTAAGTATAAATATTAATAAAAGAGTCATTTTTAACTAAAAGGAAAAATAAATAATAGTAAATTTACATAGGAGTTTAATATTCATGAACATTTTATTAATATCTTATATTTATTCGGTATATAAAAATTATTCAAAATTTAATAAATGGATTATTCTAAACAATTATTTAACAATCTTTATAATTTTTTATTTTCCTGAAAATTAAATTCTATTTTAATATAGGAAAAATTAAAATAAAAAATTCCATCTCATATTTAATGAATAAAGACTTATTTTTCTATAATTCAGTTCCTTTACTAATTAAATAGTCAAATTAATAAATTTTACACTGCTTATCTTTCTTAAAATTTCAAATTCATATTCAAATCACTTAAAGAGCTATTAAAAACGACAGATTCATCTTCGATTGACTACATTGGATTCTTATGATTCATGACAAGTAGTCCGAGACCTTAACCTACAACAGGATACTTTAAAGAGCGATAAGAATGCTTACTTTAAGAAAGGTTCCAGTTTCTGGTCAGTAGTTTCCGATGGGTAGATCAACAAGAACTTCAGTAAAGCCAAAGAGACTAAGTTAAGGAAGCATAGGTTCTGATTAGTATATTTTACATAAAAGTTTAGGTGACATTAAGTATCCTCTTGTAGGTTAAGTTTTCGGACTACTTGTCATGATTAAATCGACAGAAATTAAGATTATTACAATTATTAAGAGTGAAATTTTTGTCTCTTTTATTTACAATTTTGAATAAACTGAATTATATTAGTCAATAATACATAAATAAACTGCTTAACAATCTTATGAGCGTCTTTTATTGTATCTTTGAAAATAATTAACATGTTTGATATTAAATGAGTAAGGATTAAAGCTATAGGAACATATCCCAAATATATTTTAAGGTCTATATCTAATTCGATTTCAATTAGTTGCATGAAATGAATGAAAGAATAGCAAGCTAAAATGAAAATTATTTAATTTATCATGGCTATTTGAAAGGTTTTCTTTTCAATGCAGTGTAAAATAAAGCTTGCTATAATTATAAAAATTAAAGCAGTCTAAATTTGGAAAATAAGTTATACTTAAGGTTCTTGATTAAATAGAATTAGAGATAAACTGAATAAGAATCATCTGCTTCCATAAAATGCTACATAAATTAAAATTCCTCTTTTTTAAATGCTAGAATTTTCAGTGAAGAAAATCTTTCATCCTTATATCTATCTTCTTTTAGTTAACAGGTTCTTATCATAGTAAGTTAATAAGAATTCTTTTTGTTAACACATAGAATTGTCTTCATTTCTAAATTTATTCTGTAAATTTATCCACTATTGTTAAAATACATTTGAAAAGGGGAAATTAAAAAATTAAAATTAATCTATATTCGTTATTTATATTAGTTGCCACGAATTTGATGAGTGGCTAATCCTAATTTGATTAGTAAAAACATTAGATCAAATCTACCGAAATCTAACTGTAAGTTTATTAGTCTATAGTTTATTAGATTAATTATTTTTAATATTAAAATTCATTAAATTAATTAAATTACATTAAATTTAGAACATTAGACCAGTAGACCAGAGTGTATTATAAGGGAGAAAGAGTTTAGTAACGTGATTTGTAATAAATTAAATTAGTTTAAATATAAAAACATTAGGAGTAATAATGGCAGAGGTGTAGCAATGGAAGTGTATATTTGATCAACTTAGTGAACTTAATGTAACTAATAAATCATTATTAATTCTTATTGTTCCTTCAAATGCTGAATTTTTAGTTGATGCTATTGAGTATTCAAGTCCTGTAATTCCACCATTTGTTCCGGAGTCATTAGTTAGTTCAGTTTTAATCTTGAATACTTTTTGCTTAAAAGAATTTGAGGCAACTTGGAAATAGCTGAAATAAAGATCTCAGAGCCAAATATATCAACAGGAATTGTCTTTCTTGGGTGTAATCACCTGTATTTCCCAAATCGATTGACTTTGAGGCAATAAATGATCCTTTTTCAGCATCAATCTTATAAAATAAGCAACTTTCTCTTTTTTTACTAACTCTAAGATAGTATTAATCTATTGTGAAATTATTTCCACATTTTCCAAGAGTGTTTAAGAATTACTTTGCTCGGTATATTAAGCCTAGGCTTTAAGAATTTGGCTTCAGTGAACCATCCATGTTCATAATGAATCACATCGTTCTAGCTGTCAAAGTATGGCTCAACCATAGAAAGAAGAAAATTTCAGTTGTAAAGAATACCATATTTATCAAATATGCACTTCCATTGCTGCACCTCTGCCATTATTACTCCTAATGTTTTTTATATTTAAACCAAAACCAATTTATTCTAAATCACTTTACTAGACTCTTTCTCCCTTATAATACACTCTGGTCTACTTGTCTATGGTCTAATTATAATATATATAATAGACGTTTTAAACTCAAAATCAATCTCTGGTCTGCTGGCCTAATGGTCTAAATTTAATGTAATTTAATTAATTTAATGAATTTTAATGTTAAAAATAATTAATATAACAGACTATAGACTAATAAACTTTCGGTAGATTTGGTATAATGATTTACAAATCAAATTAGGATTAGCCACTCATCAAATTCGTGGCAGTTAATATAAATAACGATCATAGATTAATTTTAATTTTTTAATTTCTCCTTTTCAAATGTATTTTGACAATATTATATTGATAACAAATATTCCTGCTCTTGGGCTATTAATGTGATAATAAATACATATTGTAGGGCATAATTTATGTTGATAACATATATATTTCATCTATTGCTCAACATTCCCTTTTTATAACCCCTTTGTTTTAACAAGTGTAAGTTGAAATATTTTTGAGATTGTTTTTATTTTATCTCTCTTAATTTTAAAATAATATATAGATTATTTTGTTGTTTCCAAATAAATACACAAGCAAAAATTGGAATGGATAAAATTGTGCAAAGTAGAGATATTGAAAGAAATGATCCCATTAAATCTTCATTAGTCTCAAACTTTAATTCATAAATATTGATCAGAGCACAAATTGAAAGTTCTAACTGAGCTCCCATTATCAATCTCAAAATTTGATTATACATTATTTTCTCTTTAATTAATTTTGTAACTGGGCTAAAGGAAAATTATATAATAGAATCGAATTACCTTGATTTATGAATAAGGTAAAAAAATGAAAAATAAGTGAAATTTTAAATGTTATACATAGATTGAATTTAAAATTAATGAAGCATTTAAATCAAATGAATATTCTTAAATCTAGCTAGGAATAGAGAGATTTGAGAATACTCATTTGACTTAAATGCTTCATTTAATTTAAATTCAATCTATGTATAACATTTAAATTTCACTTATTTTTCATTCTTTTATCTTACCAAACATTTGAATTATTAGTCCAATAAATAGTATTGAAAAATTTAGTACCATAAAGTAATAGCCCAAGATTCAGGATTAAATTTGAGGACAAGTAATTCATAAAATCAAAATGATCATTGAATGCATTGTAATCTAATTCTGTAAATTCGAATAAATTATTCGATAGATCGTCAACAGGGATTAAGTTGAAACTTGCTGAGTCATTTATAAGTCAAAACAAAGAAACTTAAAGTGTTGGATGGAATTATAATTGAAGTCATAGGTAAATGAGACATTAATTAAAATCCTTCTATCATACCCCAAAGCATCTATGCCCCTTGGCTCTTAAATAAAGTTGATTTTGAGAGAATTTCCTTACAAGAATATGTTTAATATCATACTTGATCCAAAAATCACTACCATAGATATTTTAATAGCCTAAGCTACTGCATTAGCTTATGTTAAACTCTCTGTTGATATTTAAGGAGGGATTTTCTTGCTGATCTTATAGTTTTATTGTATCTTCTAAGTTACATCAGAATTATATTAGAAGTTCTTAAGCCAGAATACCACTTAGATAGAATCAATCTACATAATGAATAAAATAAAGAGATTTTACCTGGCTTAGAAACACCATATCAATTAAATTACCAAATTTAAGTTGTATATTCATTTATTGCCATAAAATGTTTCTATTTAAAAATCTATAGATTTACTGGATTAACTCTGTATCAAGAATATTGCATAAAATTTTTATTATTTTTGATTTTCAAAAAGAATATTTTGAGTGACAGATTTATTTGCTTAAAGGTATTTCAGGTTTATTCATATTTTTCTCAAATGAAATAGTCAATAAACCTGTGTTTGTAACTTTTGATATTTTTGCTCTTAGGTTGGATTAAGCACTTAATTATTTCTCGAGTTAATAGTATCTCAATGCTTAAAGCTCATTAAATTTTACAACTTCTAAATTGAAACTGTACTTTAAATATAAATCGAATAAATATTACTCTGCTTTGATTATAGAATTGCTAACTTGAATTACTGTAATTTTAATTTTTTATTATTGACCTTCATCACCTTCATCAGCATTAAATATAAAATTTTATCCATCAAATTATGTAAAACTACTTGCAGTAATTGGATCTGTCTTGTATTCAATTAAAAAGAATTATTAGTATAAATTTATACAGATCATTTTCAGCATCCTTGTGGTAATTAGAATTCCAAGCTGAAAGTACACATAGCTTTTTAATTTTCAAAATTTGTCTTAAAAGAAGGAGGTTAATTTTTATATTATTGGCTCATCAATACTACTTTGAATAATTTTTAACTTAAATAATTTTTGTTATAATTATCACTCTTCCAATAAATTCCATTAAAATCTTAATTTAAAAAACATAAAAATAAGTTAAAAAATAATTAATTTAAAATATAGCCATTCATTGTATTTTTCAATATCAATTACTAAATTACAATTTATTCAGAACTCCTTCAAATCAATATAAATTTAATATAAGACTAATAAGATTATTATTGATAATTCTAATAATTTATATAATATATTTATCTTTAACAGTTTAGTATTTAGATTAATGATTTTTCTTATGGATAAAGCTTTTTAAATTTTATAAAATTAAGCTAAATAAAATGGAAAATATAAGCTGAATACTTATAATAACAAGCAAAAATGGAAATCTCATAAAAACAGATTCATCTTTCCAATCGCCTTCGTACGTAAACATCCTCATCTGCATGTATCAGCCTCTTTTCTTCCATTCTTTGAGCTGCTCTGCGATGTTTCTGTCCTCTGCCTCCTCTACTCCTACCAACCTGGACCTCTGTAAAAAGTAATATTTAGATATGTTTTTTGTAACTTACATTTTTTGTGAGTGAGCAGGATCTCCCAGCTTCTTCAATAAATGTATTCTTTTTAATCTTAATAAAATATTTATAATCATCTATTTTTCTTTTCATTTATCATAAATATATAAATTTATAAAATTTGTAAATTGAATAATAATATTTTTATTAGCATGTAGACTGAATAATTTTAAGCAGTCTTTTTAATAAAATTAAAAACTTATTGGGACTAAAAGTCTTAAATTAAACTGTTTAAAATCAAATGAAAAAGAAAAAGGATAAAACATGTCCTATGATTGATGTCTTAATCTAAAGAGAATTATTAGCATTTTAATAAAATAAGTTTCAGGTGTTTTTTTGAATATTTTTTCATAAAAATATTAATATTGATGAAATACAATTGAATCGGGGAAATGTGAAAAATAAATTCCTAATCTAAATTGAAATATTTATAACTGCCACTAATTTGATATGCTTATAGATAAAATTTGATCATAAGTACTTACCGTTTATGTTTTAAATTTTATACTGTATCTATCCATTTCGAATACTGAGATTTATTTTTTCCTAAATGTCATTTGACCGGTTTGACCAATTTGACCGATTTAACTTAGTTATTTTGTGGTCAAATTCTGAAAAGTGTAATATGTAATATATATTAAAACCGATTAAAATAAAAAACAACAGGAGCAGTAATGGAAGGAATGCGGACCTCTGTTAATGCATTGTAGAAATTGATTGATTTGCTTTCTAATAGGATACAGTTTGTGGCATGAACCTTAAGGAAAGTGTTATAACAGTCTTCAATGTTCAAGAAACAATAGATGTAATCTCCAATCTTGGTAAGAGTAGTAATTGACTCTGATGCAGTTCTTGAGAGACTAATAGTAGTGAACCAAAGTGGAATGGTGACATCGTTTAAGTTCATGAGAAAAGCATCATCAGTGTTAAGGTAGAGATATTTCAAGAAATCAACATCTTTTTGAAGACTACCGGCAATACAAATTTGAGCTCGGTAAGTAAGGCAACTCACTAAGTCTACTCTATCACTTTAATCATTGGTACAAGTTAGAAGTTTACAGAGTGTGGAAGAAGCAGAAAGGTCCGCATTCCTTCCATTACTGCTCCTAATGTTTTTTATTTTAATCGTTTTTAATATATTACATATTAAACTTTTCAGAATTTGACAACATAACTCATTCGAATCGGTAAAACTGGTCAAACCGGTCAAATGACATTTAGGAAAAAATAAATCTCCGTATTCGAAATGGATAGATACAGTATAAAATTTAAAACATAACGGTAAGTACTTATGATCAAATTTTATCTATAAGCATATCAAATTAGTGGCAGTTATAAATATTTCAATTTAGATTAGGAATTTATTTTTCACATTTCCCCGATTCAATTGTATTTCATCAATAATATAAGTATCTTTAATCAAATGTGGGAGCAACTTATACATTTAGGGTTACTCTATATCTAAAGGTTTGCATGATAGTATTCATGAGATTTTTCACAATAAAAATATTTTATGAAGTGTCCAACCATTTTTGTTTTCATATTTAAAAAAAGAATTGACTTTGAATTTAGAATTCTTAAATATTTGTGGGAATTATTCGAGAAATAGTTATCAAAGTAATTTGATAAAAGATAAAAATTTAAAGGACTAAATATAGCCAAATGTCATAATAAAACATTTTAAATTATAAAATTAAATCAATATTAATTCTAATTGTGAATGAATTCTCAAGTATTAATAGATATTCTTATGTAACTTGCAAAATATTATTATACAAATAATATAAAATCATGTTTTGGGAAATTTATGAGTTAATCAGGGAATTTTTGGAATTAAATATAATTAACTAATAACATTTTTAACTTAATAATTGTGTAATCTACTTAAAAGAGCCAATTCCTAGATTTATTTTATTTATTGTAAATGTAGATGTGTTAATTTTAGTTTTACCAAATTTAATTGATAAAACAAGGTATTTTAAGTTGAGTAAAATAAAACATCATAATATCTAATAATTTAATTTTTCAATTAATTTAATCTTTTAACTATTTCCTACTGCATTAATAAATTTTAATTGTTCTAATAATTATATTTATTTTAAAATATATAAAAATGAAATAGATTTAATATTGTAGAAATACAATTGAATTTAGAAAATTAAATTTAAATTTATTAATTATAAATTAAAATCTTGGCAGTTAAAGTTGTCCAATTTAAACGATCTTGAGCTCATTCGATAGGGAATTAAAAATTAGCTGGACTTTACAATTGGCGGTACTATTTTATCTCATCCCTGGAGCGAGATAACTCGAATTTAATTAAACACATCTAAATTGATTAAATTATACCCTCACATTAAATTCGAGTTATCTCGCTCCAGGGATGAGATAAATAGTACCGCCAATATTAAAGTCCAGCTAATTTTGAATTCTCTATCGAATGAGCTCAAGATCGTTTAAATTTGTCAACTTTAACTGCCACGATTTTGATTTATAATAAATAAATTTAAATTTAATTTTCCAAATTCAAATGTATTTCTACAATATGATGAGATTAATAGGCGAAGTTGGTATTATTATATTATATTAATTATAATTCTTTAATTTATTAAAAGGGGGGATATAAATTATGCCTTTAATATATACTTGAATAAACATTATTCATGATTTTTATTTTGACTCAGTTTTGAGAAATAAAAGGATTTAATTAAAAGAATATCATAAAATCTACTTTATTCAAAATTAAGTTTTATAATCGTAAATTTCAAAATCAATTGCATAGCAATCAAAAATAATATGTCTAATATTAAGCAATGTCAATGTAGCAATAGTATTCTTTTTCTATTTAACAATCGAAAATATTCACACTTTATAATTCTTAGCTTTTATTAGCTTTAATTTTCAAACTTCCATATACATTACAATATGGTGTATTATCTTAAGAGTATTTTAAATTTAATAACAGAATAAGCTATAATTTCAAAAGAGCTTAAAGTATTATTCTAAATAATAGTTATACATTTATTAATAAGAGTTTCAGTATGTTGGTTTTTGAAAAGCTAAATTATCCAGACCATTCTATTAACTTGAACTAAATTTGGAACTAATCCGTCATTATACACAATTGTATCAGTCATTGAAAGTGTTGTGTAGAGTGTTTATGGCAATAAATATTTTTCATTTTATGTCCAAAAATATACATAAATAAATCCGTAAAATTGCATTTATGTAAACTACTATATATTTATAATTTATAAAGCAATTCAGAGAGATCTAAGAAAACTAAAGCAATTGGATTATGAAAGGGGTTAAAGCAATTATAATCTCCAACATTTGAAGAGAGGTAACTTATTATATAATAATAATCATAAATTTAATTGATGCAATTAGTCAAAATTATAATATTCAATAGAAAATAATCATACTATTATATTTCAATATTATAGGAATACATTCGAATTGGGGAAATTAAATTAAAATTAACATAAATCAAAATTTTGGCAGTTAAAGTTGGCAAAATTTGAAAATCTTGGGCTCTTTCGATAGAAAATCCAAAATTAGATGGACTTTACTATTGGCGGTACTATTTTATCGCATCCCTGGGGCGAGATAAATGGACTTTAATTGGATGCTTCTAAATTCATTAAATTATACCCTCCAATTAAAGTCCATTTATCTCGCCCCAGGGATGCGATAAAATAGTACCGCCAATAGTAAAGTCCATCTAATTTTGGATTTTCTATCGAAAGAGCCCAAGATTTTCAAATTTTGCCAACTTTAACTGCCAAAATTTTGATTTATGTTAATTTTAATTTAATTTAATTTCCCCAATTCGAATAAGAAATTTTAAATATTTTAATTATCAAATAAATATAAACATTACTTTTCAGGTTATCAAATTGTTGAAAAAATTAGATAACCTAAAAAAGAAGTTATAATTATAATTAACTTTAATAATATAGATTTGAATCAGATATTTTTCAAATTTATAATGGATTTATTCTTGCATATTTTTTTTTAATAATATTTTGACAAAATCAGATAAAATACCAACAAATATAAGATTACCACGAATCTATTTTTCTGCTGGATGAATAATTTAAACTAATATATTTGTTTGTTTAAAGAAACATGATTTGTCTCTAAGTTTTTTACTATATTAGTCACGTTAATTTAGGTAAGAGGAAATTTCTCATTTTTTACTGAAATTCATTCAAATATTTTAACAAAACAAACAATATTAGATGTGGGAATATTTTTATTAGCAAAAAATAAATAAAATATATCTCTAAAAAAGATTGTATGCTATAATTTTTACTCATTTTCTTAATATTTTAGCAATTTTATTTTTTTACTAATGTCATTTATGTCATAAGCTGATCCTACAAAGTAAAAACTTCCTTAGCCGCCACCAAATCCAGCATTTGCAACTTATCGAATTCGAATATTGCATATAGATAAAGTATAATTTACTTAAAATAATTGTAGGGAAAATTATTGTAAGTTTGACTATCATATTAAATTTAGCCGTAAATTTAGTACAAAAAGATGATTTATCCAAGGGATAAGCTTTGTTTTACATTTTAAGTGTAATCTAGGGAAACTCACAGGGAAGTTGGAATTATTAAATTAAAAAATATTAAAATTCAAAAATTATATACGATTAACAGATAATTATGAATCTATGAAATTGAAATTAATTTAGGATTGCTATTATAAATGCCCGAACATTTGAACATTCCAAATCTATCTATTTAAAAATATTATAAATTGTAATTAATCATAATTGATAGGAATTTCTAATTATACTGTTTCTCCAAATTGATACAATATATACAATAATTTAAATAAAAATCTTAATTAATTAATCTATATGAAAGCCTTTAATATTATAATTATTAAGGAAATTAATATCGAAGAAGCATATTTTTAAGAAAAATTATGTAAAGGCATTGAAATATCTGCAGACCAATTCCAAAATTTGCAAAGGCCACTTGATGAATTTTTAAAACTTTTAATATTATAATTAAAGGAAAATCCGATTAAAAAATTATCATTTAAAATTAAATTATTGTTTAAATAGATAGATTTGTGAAATAACTAAAAGAATATATATTAATAGATTTAAATTAAATATAGAGATGACTTAAATTTTAACTTTTTAATAAAATTTTGCTAATTTATTGGGATTTTAAAAGTCAGTAGATGTAGACTTTACAAAGAAAATTTCTCATTTTTTTTTATTGACGAACTAGAAACAAAATGACCATATTTATGAATTTAACTATTTTTAAAAATACAATAAAATAGGAATAATATATAATTAGTTTGTAATAAATATAAATTAGTTTAATTTTTAACCTAATTATCTAAATTGTATCAACATTTTTTAATTTAATAAATAATATAATATAACTTTTAAGAAGGGTCCATACTTACAAAGAATACAAAGAGATTATTTATTATAGTACAAATAAAAAAAATAAAATAGATTATTGTTTGCGAAAGCAAATCCAGAGAATTTATACAATAATGATGTGATTAAATTAAAAGAATAGTAGTTTAAATAATCCAATTAAAACTTTATATTTTTATGCAAAGATAAAATATAGTTATTGAGATATTTTAATCATTAAAATATCATTTTATTCTTAAATTATGTGCAAATTTGAAAAACTAGAGATTATTGAATATAACAATTTATATCTAAATAAAATTTGTATGTTAATATATAAAATTTTATTAACTTAACTTTTATATTCATTGATTATCTATCTATTACTTATATTGACATTTTAAACATATTTAATTGATTGCTTTTTATTTTTTTATTTTTATTAAATATAAAATTTCACACAAATCACTTTTCTATAAATTTAACCTAAGTTTATTGTTTTAAAAATAATATCTCTCAAATTTCTTAATATTTATAAATAGTACAGATATACAAGTTTATTTGATGGAAGGGGGAATATGAAGAATCCAGCACCTGTGTAATATAAATTAAATATATATTAATATATATTTTTAATTTATAATGTTCTCTCTAATCGCTGCCATTGATAAATATCTCTATAATATATTTAAATAAACACCCGAACAAATAATTTTGAACTGGAGTAACATCAATATATTCTTGTTCTAAACCCCCTTGATTTATATATGAATGTATGAAATGAATTTAAGGTAAGATTTGAATATTAAAATTGATTGGCATACCCTCCTGATTGATATGTGTTATAGTATGAGATCGTACCTAAATTATCTATCTTTGAAAGCATTCACATAATTAAAGAACTACCAAATAGTTATATTTCATTTACAATTATAAATTACAAATTAATTTAAATATAGAATAAACTTATTCTTCAAACTTATAAAAGTTATATATAAATTATTCTTGCTTATTATTTTTAAGATATGAAAAGTAAAATTGAGTGTGTTAAATTGAATTTTAATTGATTGATATAAAAACTTAGTAATTGTGTAATTAAGTTCTATTGAGCTTCATCCCCTTGAAGACCTGCAGCCATCAAATTGTTGCCACTAAACTTTGATGAATAATATACATGTTCTCAAATAATCCTAATTCCATTATAAATAGTTATTAAAATTAATAAGGTTTATTGTAGAGTTAGATGCTGTGAAAAATAAAATAATGGGATGAAGAAGGAGGTCCAGTGTAACTTAACTATCTCACTCATTCATAATATTATTATTTTTACAATAGTTACATACATAAATAAATATGATATATTATAATTAAATGCACTATTCTTCCAAAATGTATTGCCAAAATTTAATCCTTAAAATTGTATGCATTTTTCTTCATTTTATCTGGACTTATAAAATTAAAAAGTATTTTTTATGATAAAAAAAAGAATAAAAAGTATTCATTATTAATAATTATTTATATAAAATTTAAATGAATAATTTCTATATGATTTATTAATGAGACAATCTACCAAATAATTTTATGCTCAGAATCATTAATAAAACTCAATATAATTTTCATTAAAAAGACTATTATATAATCATTAAAAAGTTAATTATTTAATAATTCCGTTTTTTACTTAAGAAAATACATTTTAATTTGGTAATTAAATAAGAATTCTTAATTTTTAATAAAAAGAGTAATATTTTTATTTTTTTGATTTAAAATACAAAAATTGCTTCACTCATTTTTATTTGTTATGGAGCTAATTGAATGTCCACCAATATTAATTTTATTTCAATGTCAATTTGTTAAAACTATTTTCATAATAATAAGATGGATGAGTTTTACAGTAACTATATTACTAGAGACAAGATTTTATTTAGTTTTATTCTTATTCAAAATAAGTATGATAAAAATAAAATCTAATTTTATCACAAATAATTAAAAATCATATTCCTATTCAAAATTACTAAAGGATTATTAGATAATATAATGATATAGAAATTTTTATAAAAAATTTGATTCTAGTAATTATAATGTTATTTTTAATTGAAAATATAAAATCAAATTTACTTTTTATTATTTTAGATTGTACTGAGTCTAACTTAGGACTCATCAATACAATTTAATTTTGTAAGGTGCCAGTTCCATTTCCATAATCTTCAAATTTATAATTATTTTTTATGGAGCAAAACAATTATATTAAATTATTATTCTTCATAAATAGTTCGAATTAAATAAGTGTTTGCACTATTTTTATTAACATCTAAAGTAATTTAAATTCTAAATCTTTTAGTAATATAATATTAAAACTACTGTCAATTTAAATTTGCTGATACCTATCTCTGTAACAAACCTCATTAAAAGTAATTACACGAGAAATTGATCATTGAACTTAATAATAAATTTAAAATTATCCCTCAATAAATTAGTCTCATTTAAATTATTAGACATATGTATAGATATATTGAAATCTATTTAAATAAAACTTTATCAAGCAATATAAATATTTGAGAAAATGCAGATATGGAATTAAATAAGAATGGCCTTGTTTTTATGACTGCTATTATTTAATTAGTGGATTTCTCTATGTCAAGAACACTTTCAAGATGTACATTGAAAGTGGTGGCAGGATTAACTAAAAATTATAAATCATTATTAATTCAAGTTATTATTAATAAACCTATAAAGTTATTAATTTTGTGATAATTTATCAAAATCTTATATTTATCTAATAAATATTTATACAATTTAAAACATTTCTGAATAGGCAAAGCATAAATACTTAACCATTTCAATCTGGATATTTTGTATATATTAATTATCTAAATTTAAATTTTCTTCATTAATTTAAGCGATAATTATTTAATGGATTTTGCTAGTGAATTATGATAATAGCCGATGAAATTCAATCATAATTATTATAATTCCATAATATAAATTAAAGGCTAGGTGGATACTAGACCATTCTTTTTCATTCCACCAAAAATCAAATTTTGATTATCATCAACTTTAGATAATATATAATATAGGCTGACACTATATTAAAAAATATAAATTATAGGATAATGGGCTTTAAGGATAAAAAATGGAGTTTTCTCATTTTTACAAATAACTTACTAATATAAGAAATATTTTAAAACATTTAAATTTAAATTGAAATTTAGTAACTATATTTTTTGAAATTATAATTAACTTCAATAACAGTAGTTGAAATTTCTCACCTAGTGTTACATTTCCTTCAATCATTAATGGCAGCTGTTCTTAATTGAAGCAAGTTGTTAGATCAGGAAATATAATTTTAATTTATATTTATAGTTTATTAATATTCTGTAGCCTGATACTCCATATTTTGAGTAAAATTATTATAGATTTTTTTTGTGACAGCATATTTGGAATATAAAGTTGATTAATTTATATAAATTTAAATAATTTTTAGAATAAAGAGATATATAATTTATTTAAAGATCGACAATATTAATAATTTGATTACTAGTAATCTTAGTTATGATTTCTTTGCTAAAATCATATCTAACTAACGAAATCAATTTTGCTTTTATCAAATAAATGATATAGGATTTTTAAGTAGGCTAAAAGATATATTTAAATATTTAGAAAATTAAGAGAATGAGCTATGTGAGATGATTAATATCCTGATAAATGAGCTTATATAAACGATTTTCCATTACATTAAAGGAAATTTATATTAAAAAGCTTCATTTTATTATCTCATTTTTGGAATTAATTTTAATTCAACAGCATTTTAAATTTAAGCTTTAATTTTTATATCTTACTACTTTGAATTTCTTAGTTTGATAGAGCTCTATATTGTTAAAAGACCTAATTGTTACTATTTTGATAATTACATTAAAAAAATAAAAATTAATTTGATAGTGAGAGTTATTTCTATTTCTTTGTCTTTAAATTGTTAATCATTTGTAAAAATACTGAATTCTAAAGTATTCTTATCCAAATTTAAGAAATCCTTATGGATATCTACAGAAGGACTATATGAAGTTAAAGAATATTATAGTTTCTTCCCACAGTAGGAGTTGTTATACTATAAATCATATATGATTTTATTTATGATACTTTGGAGCAGTAATTTACAATTTAGTGGGATTATCCCCAATATTGTATACCTAATCTTTGATAATGACTTTACTCTCAAATCTGGGGTACCAATCACAATATTTCCTTACAATTATAAAACTCAGCAAATTATTAGTATCCATTAAAGTGGTATCCACATAAAATTTAGCTTTTATTCCAATTTGATAAATTTTTTCTTCTCTCAGCTAATCTAATAGATTCTAGTCAATTTTTATTGTATAGGGAAGGAGCTAGTTTAAAGTGAAAGATTGGAGTATACTTTAATTTGACTAGTCGTAATTATAAAATATTTTAATTTATAATTGCATAGCCATATGTGCATATTTATAAAAGTATAATTTGAATTCGAATAGGAAGTTGTTAAAAGTTTAATTTAAATTCAAATCATTAATTAATTATTATAGGAATTTGGTAGCTTTTCATTTAATACACGAAGTACATATATATATATATATATATATATATATATATATATAAACCCCAAAACTCCAATACATATATGCGTGATAGATTTATAAGTTGGTATAGTGATGATTTAATATCAGATAAATAGCGAAATTCCAAACTTCACAATTTAACTTATTATAGGGCCTTCAAAGTGCAGTTTCCAATGATCAGTAATGTGGGAAAAAAGTTCGAATTTTATTTCGGTCCCATACTTTACCATTGGATAGAGCACAGTGCGTAGATGAAGAATATGTGGTCCTTACCCTACTTTTGACATCTGTGAGCTGAGTTGCGTCATTTGCAAGGTTCATGGGGCACTCGTTTTGAACCTCCCTCTTTTCCTTAATTCAAATTTTAATTAAATTATTAATACTATTAAATTTTAAAACTTAACTACTATGGTGGAATTCAAAGGACCATAGTCTCGTTCATGTGCACTTGCTTTAGCTCTCAATTCCTGCAAAAGCGTAGACTTCATGTCTCTCTTGCCTGCGGTCATTATTTCCAACCAGTGCAATAAAATCCCAAGTTTAATCGAGCAGGGGTTTTGGGGTTTTGAAGGGCTATAAGCATTTATTATTAAGCTTATTTTAATTCAGCTAAAATTTAATCGATTTAAACAAATAAAATTATCAATTCTTAATTCAAAGCTATTGCACTTCCAATAACATGTATTAATAATATTTTAAATTGATATATAAAAAATTCAAAATATCAATTCAATTTTACGTAATGGTAAACAAATAATTTATGTTTCTCAAATTTCTCTATTTTAATCTTTTTAATTTTTTAATCATATTTTTTTACTTATAAATAAAATTTTTTAATTTATTGATAATTATATATCAAAATTTGTATATATGCTATAGAAAGAAAAATATTCTTTAAATTTACCTTAAATTCTCATATTTTAGCATTTTAATATCAATTCTTATATAAAATGCATTTTTTTATTTTTATTTATTAATTTATTAACTATTTGATGAAATTGTGAATTCAATCTTAACATATTTTAGAATTGGAAACAAATTGATCGCGGAAATTTCAGATTGCACCTTATGACATTCACAAATTGATCACATGGTAATTTACTTTCAATCTAAAATGTGAACTACTCAATTCTAAATATTTGAGATATGACACAGTTCCAATTCAAATATCCCGACTAAATTTCCTTTTTCAATTCTCAAATTTGAAGATTGAATCTCAAATATAAGTTAAAAAAATAGAAATATAAATTAAATTTTTTATAAATTTATTTAGTAAAAAATAAAAATTATTTCTCTCAAATTTTCCTGTAAAAAGTGTATTCATATAATTCAATATATGTAAATTCAATTTTAAATATATAAAACAATAAATTTCCTACTTAAAATAAATAAAACTACTATTTTAGTATTTTAGCTGCATCTATTTGAAAGAAAAATAATTTAAAGAATAAAAGTCTATATCAATTCAAGAAATTTATAGCAAAAGTTGTGTTAAATTTTATAAATAAAAATACAATATAATCTATTTTAACTTAATTAATAAAATAAATTTATAAAATTTAATTTATATTTATAATTTTATTTAAATTTTAAAAGTAATTTAAATTGATATAATTTTATAATTTCATCAAATTTAATGAAAGTTTGTTATATATAGATATATAAATACAGATTATATTGCTTTATATTTATTCATATTCATATTCAAATTATTTATATCGAGAATTTATCAAACTTAATATATTTAATATGATTTATATAAAATTAAAAAATTTCTGCCTTTTATTTTATATTTATAACTATCTATAAGTTATAAATGCTAAAGCAATCAAATAACTATACAAATTGTATATTTTATAAATAAAATAATTAAATACTTACCTTAAATTTTAATGACATTTTATTGATATTTTTTAATTTATAGCTTTCAATTTTTTTGAATATAGTTCAATGTTATCATGAATTTGTAATTTCTCTCAATTTAGAATCAAATCAATTTGAGATTGTGTTGTAATATTTGAGATTGATGAAACAAATATTTGTTGGATTCACACTTTGAATCTTGAATTGCAATTAAATTGAATTGCAGATATTTTGAATTTGTATGCTGTATTCTCAATTCCAAAAAAGTTTTGAATCATTTAGCTTTCAAATTTATCACCAATTTTACCTATATTAGATTAAAAAAATTAAAAAAGAACTAAACAAAAAACTGGATACAAAGAATCTTGGTCCCTAGTAGAACACTACCCGCTGGCCAGGCAGGCTGTATATAGCAACGTGTTCACTCAAGGGGGTAACGATTGGTCTACTCGTTACGTTGTTGCATAGACTAGGGTTTAAATCCAGTCTAACTGAAGCTGCAACAACAAACTCTGAGATAACAATGTACACAAGCCCTCGGGTCGGCACAACCAAGTTCTGAGGGGAATATAACTACGATACAACGACACTGCACAGGTATTATTAATAATAATCATTTTAGGTTTGATTAATTATTTATTCTGTTTTTTATTAATAAATTATTTGTAATCTTGAATTATTTGTTAGGTCTGAGGAATCTGGATTGATTTTATTATTATTTGAAGTAATTATATTATTTTATTTTAATTTATTTTTTTAATCTTTATTTAACTTATTTTTTATCATAAGTAAGTTAAAATTACATATTCCTATACTTATAGGAGTCAAGCCCACATAAGTTTATTTTAATTTTAAACTTATAATTTAGGAGATTTAAAGAATTTAGGGTTCATATTTTGAACCAAGCAAGGGCAATACAGGAAATCTCAAATTTCCAACTTAATTTACAAAAGTGTAAATTTATTTTATATTTTAATTTTTAAAATATTTTATCTTAAATTTTAAGATACATTAGATTTTATTATAAAATTATAAGTACATTAATAACTTCTTTATTTATATAAAATTTGAATGTTCATAAAAATTTGATCAGCTTATTACTAATTAAATACTTTTACATTTCTAGTTAAGCAATATTAAGTCTCGATTTTTAAGTTTCAAAATTTACAGATAAGTTTAAATAAAATAATATTTTGCATTTATTTATTGATATTTAAATACTATCCAACAATATTTTAAGCAAATTCGTTTTAAGTAGCTATTAATAATAACTTATTGAATTTATTTAAATATAAATTTAAATCTAAGTTAACTTGAATTTTCTTATAAGTTAGTTAATATATTTAAAATTTTATATGAAAATTATACTTTAAAATAAATAAATTGAACTAGAATTGAAGAAATTTATCAATAATTATTTGAAATAATACACTTTTAAGAATATGATATTTTATTGAAATATTTTGTTATTTAGGTTTAAATATATATGAAATTTTGATTATTAATTAAATATCTTGAATGAATAAGAAAACTTTACAAACTTTAACTGTGATGAATTCATAATTGTTAAGAAATATGCTCTTTAAAATTAAAAATAAAGTTTCTATTATAAAAAGCTTAAAGTTATTTTTTATTTTCTTTAAACTTTTTACTTTGAGATACCTTCTCTTATACAAAAGTATAAATTTAATTTGATCCTCACAAGTCTTTAAGTGAGATAGATTCCAAAGCAGCAGTTAAGACATGATAGTAGCATCTCCTAACAAGATTTTGGTTGATCCTACTTATATTCATTCCAAGCTCTTTCATAAAGGCTGCCCAATAACCTCTATAAGGGTTAACTTATCATAACTTACTTTGATTAAGCTCTTGTATTCAAAGGATTCAAGTCTCTGTTCTTAATCCAAGAGTACATAAGCTCTGCAGGAGCTAGCCTGTAATAATAAGGCCCAAGAAACATGAGTGGTAATTTGAGATTGGCATACTTTGCCATTACTTCTTAAGATCTGTGATAGGGAGCGTTATCAATCATGATAACAGTATTCTTTCTCCACTCCAAATCTATATCATCTAATGTAAGCGCAAGCTTGCATAAGAAGTACATAAATGAGTGTTGATTAGTTCTTCCCCTATTCACAGTATAGAACAACTCTCCAGTGTTTGACACTCCAATAATCAAGTTCATTTGACTAAGCCTCTAAGATTTTGTAACCCTATTCTTAACATAGGGAGCTGTCCAGCCTCTTCTTCTTTCATCAGTTTAGTGCAATACTGATTCATCAATATTGATAATTCTCTTGCCTTCACTTAGAAAGAGTATGAATTGTTAGGCTGCATACTAGCGTTGAAGCTTACTACTATTATTGTTATGAAGGTTCGTTATCTACTTAACTTACTTGTATGTCATCATTAGTTCATTCTTAAGGAACCTTCGAATCATCTACTTTGAACAGTGAAGCTGGATCTTTGACACTAAGCTTTTCTGTATATCTGATATTTAGATAGGCACTTAGTCATAAGTAAGCATATTCACTATATGAGTGCGAGCTCTGCTGTGCAGCTTCTTATACTTGCCTCTATTAACTTACTTAAGATTCCAAAAGTTTGCTTTTTTTAAGGGATTGTTAAGGTACCTTCTTAACTTATAGTATGAAATGCCAAGCCTCTTCATAATCTGCTAGCCAGTTTAGCTTTTCAGACATCCTTAGTCTTTGAGATTCCTGAGCCAGCTTTAGCTCTTTTTGCTGCTGCTCCTTTTCTTTCCTCATGATCTTGAGTTATCTTCGAGGCACTATAGCTTAAAGCTAAGTATGCTGTCCAAAGACTGGAAGTGAGTCTTTCATTTTATGGTTCTCTAATACTTTCTATTCTAATTACTTCATATCTATTAAAGGGGCTCTTTCGAGCATACCTTAAGGTTCTAATTCTGATTAGGTATAGTCTGTGTAGATCTCAAGTGTTATCTGGCCAAGAGTATATATTTAGTGGCCATCTAGTAACGATTCCTTAAATCCTCCTAGTTTACTTACTCTATAAGTTTCCTTAGGATCAATAATAAATCCTTTGAAATTCAAAGATTCTAATGAATCTTCCAGATCATAGTAGTAGTTAAGCATCTCTCTTTTACTTACAGTCTCTATCTCAACATCAGCAACTGTAATGTTCCTTTAGTATAACATATTGGTTGTTATGTAATCTGCAGTATTGCTTTCATCATCTGTTTCACTACTTGAGCTTCGCTCACTATCTGAACTACTAGAGCTTTTATCTTCTTCCTCTTATTGGAAAAATTCAACCAGCTTAGACTATCTCTTTTTAGAACTTGATTCCATAAGTTCATTGCTTAATTTCCTAATAATGAATTACTTTGGTGCTGGTAGGAAATCCGCATGCGGAAATCGGATCATGCTGAAAGCATTTCATAATAGTGAAAATGACTATCTCATTATAGTAACAGTGCTGTCTTCATGAGCCAATATTTGGCTATTTAAAACGGCTGATGGCACCCTCCTATTAGAATTTAATGAACCAAGCGTAACTTACTGGCATCAATGTTTAAGAACTAGCTTAGAAGTGCAAAAGCAAGAAAGAGCTCTACAACTTTCTCACCCAGGATTGTCGGGCCTTCTTACCCAAGTCTGATTCAACCAACATTTACTTCTTCAAGTCCATCATAAGAGCAAAGAAGGAGGTAAGCATCTCTCCTTAATTGTAACCGTCTTCATAGTACATCAGAAGAGAAGACGTCAAAGTGTCCGCAGTGCCTCACATAGAGGGACTTACAGTCCAGGACTTCCTCGATTATGCGAGAGACATCCCCAGACTACTCAACTTTCTCCCTGATGAGCGAGACTGGGTCCACTTAGACAGGCAATGGATCTGTGATTTGCTCTATACCTTAGACACCGACGGTGTCACCAACATGATTCACGATGCAATGCTTTAACGGAAAGAAAGGCTTGAGCAAAGCAGAGACCTAGTCATTGAAATGAGACCTGAATTTGTTGACGCACTCTCTAGATGCCTCAGCTTCAGCAGTAAGTTTACTCTCTTTACATTTCCTTTGTAGCCGAGAGAGGCAAAGCTGTGAATCTCATGAAGGACTCATCTAAAAGAAAGAGAACAAGAGATGAAATTGAAGAGGTGAAAGATTATGAGACAGCCTTGAAGTCAGACAGGCAGCTCTTTCTATAAGAAACTAAGAGGCTGAAGCAAGAGCATGATAACTTGGAAAGTGAAGTACTTGACTTACTCAAAATGAAGGAGCAAGTTATGCAAGACTTCGGCTCTCAGAATCTGGAAGGGCAGGTGCAGAACTTCAGCCTTTGACTTCTGCTGGTCTCTATTCTCATCCATTCTCTGAACACTACTAATAGAAAGAGTTAGAATATGGTGAATTCTTTTAGAAATTAAGCTTTAAAATCATCTTCTTTTTAACCCCTCTCTTTAGGGGTTCCTATGATCTATATCACTTTTCAAGTTTCTCTTTTAATTTGAAGCCTTCTTCAACCAGGCTTCCATACTTTCTTCGACCTCTTCATGCTCCTTGTAAGTTTCACTAAAAGACTTGTCTCTGCAACTCCTCCTTACAAGTATAACTCACTTTTCAACTAAGTCCTTAATCTGCTCTGCCTTCTCATAAGCCTTCCTACTTCTCTTATTAGTCTTTTTCTTTCCTTCCTTGCTCTTCGATCTTTCTCTGCCTGGCTCTTAAGTGATCTCCTCATATTGGCGCCTCACGCCGTTTTTGAAGATCTTCTCAACTTCACTAATAGGCTTGTCTTAGAGCGCAGGGTTCTGGCTCATCTTCTCTACAATGAATTCTATGATAGAAGGTTAATAGAACCCTAATTTACTTTGAGTGTCTGGCTCTTCAGCCACAGCTTCAGTTTTCATTTCCTCTTCAGAGGCCTTCTTTGCTTCCTCGATATCCTTTTTGGCTCCTATGAAAGAACTTTCTACTTTTTCGACTATCTTCTCCACTATAGCCTTTACAACTGCAACTTAATGATCGATGGCTATAATCTATTCAGAAGGAACTTCGGGCTCCTTTGCTTGATCAATAATATCCATATCAGTAGCTTCTTATTTGTCTTACAAATTAAATTATACTTCATTGAACTTTTTGTCTAATATAAGGTCGATCTCATTCTACTCTACGTAAAGAAGCTACTCAGCACTATCTTTGGAGTTGAGTCTATACAAAACTCTTTGCCATCTGCCCTTAGTATTAAGTCTTCCAATTCTTCCTATAATCTGCTCTTCAGACCTTTTAGAGAAGACATCTGCGATGATGAGGTAAGAACCTCCGTTCTAGTTGATTTCATCATTCGTCTGAATGTCAGTCCCTCTTCCATGAGCTTCATTCAGCAAGTATATTCCATATTCCTTTTTCGCATTCTTCATTAAGTATCTGCCTTCAATCATGGATTCGATATTGGCGGCTTGCCCTCTGCTTAAACTTGTGAAGTCGTAGCCCGATCTCAAAAGGCCTATCTCTATTGCATTATAGTTAGTTGAAGCCACTATTAGAACTGGGGAGTGGCTTAGCTGCTCTATTATAATTTCTTTGATCTTAGCCAAGTAATCACTCTAATTAGTGCTCACAAACACATCCGGGTATTGAGTCTTTTTATTTCCCTAGAGTTTATCAAGAGTGGGAAATACTACAGGTGTAGCTTGAAAAGCTAGCTTTAAACAGTTCTCTTCAGTAAAAGAGAGATTGCTTCCAGAAAATCCTATCACTTTATGAGCTTGCTGAAAGTACTCAAGAGAGTTGATTATAGTATCAACAGAGCCATCAAACATAATCCAGTCGTACTCGTCCACTAATACGTAGCTTTGCTACCATACACTCACAGCCTTGCTGTTCTTTTGCATCTTCTTTAATTAGGGCTAAGTGTAGAAATAGATGCCAGTATCTTTGGCAAAGAAGTTTAGATTGCAATTAAGCTACATTGCTTTAATGACTCTCTAGTATCGTTTGAAGTCTCTTTGCACTAAGTGCTCATTCTTGCTGAGTATAAAGACTGATCTTTAAGTTTTAAGAGCAATAAGGATTGCTAAAGCAATGCATATTAGGGTCTTCCCATTGCCAATACCAAAATGAATGAAGTGATTGCTGTTAAGGTTGTCACAGATATAGTTTAAACATAAGACCTGAGAGCAGTAGAATTTGAAGCCTAAATTTTACTCCAAAGTTTCTAATTCGGCACTTACTCTTAAGAGTTCCTCTGGAGACCTGCTATTGAATCTGGATGCTACTTGGTTTTATAAGTTCTCATTCTTGAATAGCTAAAGAAGGTCATTAACAGCCTTTTCAGAGAAGGCTTCCATAGTCCTTGGCAATTGCATTATTCTATCAAGGTCAGAGAAGTCACAGTTTAGACAGTTGTCAATAGTGTGAATGCTTAACTATACATTTTTCTCGACTTGCGCATTCACAATCAACTACTATACTTTCCTGATTTGTTCAATCTTCCCTACCCATTATTGATCTCTGCTTTGCAGTCTTGAAGCAAGGCCTTTCATAAAATGCACCATTGAGACTTTGTCGATGACTTCTTGCTTTTATAAGAAGGTTGCCCTTGTTGAAGATATGTAGTCTTTTAAAGACTCTAAGTTAGGGGCAGAGCATAAGGCACATATTCTTACAAAGTACTCTGTATACTCTACAGGAATGTCTCTTATAAGGTTCAATCCACAGTCTTGCTTAAGCAAGATAATAAAAGGCACGTTCATTATAAAGAAGGAATTTGGTATTAGTTTGATGACCTAAGGGTCAATTGAAAAGTAGTGCCATGTTTAAGCCAAAAGCTGAATGATGCCTGGATTAGAGTCGTTTAGCTTCTAGACTATAGCAAGCTGCTTACTTAGACATGTTGCCTCAGTAATAAAGACCAAGTTGGCTAAGCCTATAGCTTGTCTAGCATTGGGTGACCTTATAAGTAAGAGAATTGCTTCTTATATTAAGTTCTCTTCTGGCTGATATTTTTCCCCTGTATAGTAACTGAGGGCAGCCAAGAAGATACGAGCCTTGGAGTCTTAGTCTAGCTTTTAGTTACTTGAGATCAACTCTGTAATTAAATAGAAGAGCCCTTGGTTCACTTAGGGTTCATTTGCCATCTCAAAGTGCTAAAGGAACGAAAAGAGTGATTGGGTGTTGCGGGCCATTATATCTTGAAGGATCTGTTCCTTTTATTAATAATTTGATTATTTGAAACTTTCAAAGTGCTTGACCAACATCTCATGGCCAATGATTGAGCCATAGTTAATAACCAGCTAAGGTAAGGGTCTTGGAGCTTGCATTGATTCACTTGCTAAGCTCACATTTTTTTGGAACTCACTCACCTTCATTTCCTCGTTTGAGAGGGAGTGGTTAAGATTTTTAGAGACCAGTGACTTGGTATCACTGCTGTTCTTGGCTTTCTTGCTTTTGTTATTGTTTATTAACTTTCTCACAACGTTCTTAAAATCCCATGTCTTTTAATAGCCTTTGAAATCCTCCTGCTACAACAGGAGACTCAAATCATAGTTGTTTAAATGTAGGAATTCCTTTGCTCTATCGATTTTGACGCTATCTTGGGCTCCCTTGTACTCAGCTTTAATGCCCTTCACTTTGCCGCCCTCATCAATATTAGCCTTGGCTTCAAGATTTTCAAAAATCCGATCACCCTGCTCAATAAGTTGAGCTAACTATTCATTTGAATTATCATTCCTTAACTCTAATATAGGTGCTTAGTAAAGGAAAAAAGCTTACCAGGGCTTCGTTCTTTAATCTATAGGGGAAAAGACTCAGCAAGCTGATCCCGCTCTTGGGCTGGATTCATGGTATTTTTAAGTTTTGATTATAGTATTATATACTGGATTTTTAAATTTAATAGGTGGATTATTAAAAAATACCACTGGATTCTTCAAATTTACTATAAGAAAAACCTCTCTCCTTCACTTATCCAGTGGATTTAAAGAGCTACAGCCCGCAAACCAGTTCAAATGCATTGCTTATGTTAATACCAACATATAAAGGTGAAAAAAGTAGGCTTGCAAGAAATGGCGGACCCGCCATGGGTCTTTTGAGTGCTTTTCGAGTCTGGCCTCATTGAAAATTGGCTTTTTGGAAAAATCGAAAAATCCGAGGGCCTAATGGCGAATTCAACCCTATACTGTTCATAACGTACATATAACCAGTAGAAATGTGCAGTGAAAGTAGAATGGAAAGCAAAGGCACTCGTTTTCGAAAATCGAGGTCATGGTTGAAGGGGGTCCAGACTGGCTTTGGATTCTAGACTTCAGACTGGATTTTAGACCCTATAAGAGGGGGGGGTTTATACTAAAGTTGAATTTTTGGAAAAAGTAGTTGGGAAAGCTACTGGATTTTATGGACATATGGACTTAGTATAGTATAAGGAACACTTTCAACAATATATGATCACTAGAACACTCAAACTGCAATTAGCAGCATTCTTAAAGACTCTCTTTCTAAGACTCTTGAATTGGCCCTCTCATAATAAGTTAAATTGTGAAGTTTGGAATTTCGCTATTTATCGATATTAAATCATCACTATACCAACTTATAGATTTATCACGCATATATGTATTGGGGTTTATATATATATATATATATATATATATAAGGGCCCCTATCACAAAACAGAAAGCTACCAAATCTACAGGGTCAGTATTTAAGTCTTTTAATATTATTAATCAAACTTAAAAATTATTCCTAACAGTATCTCTAGAGTCAGCTAATGCAAGACCCCTACTCACACCCAATGGACGACCACAATCAATACCCAGCCTCGCCATCAGTTCAGCTGTCGCCTTCCGTGCTGCCCCAGGGGTGGAGATTGACCATCAGCAAGAGCCAGCGATGAGCTGGTCAATGCTGGCCCCCAAGATGACATGCTTGCTGGAGAACATCAGACTTCAAGGACACAACACGAAGAGCATCTTAGGCCTAATGTCGACCCTCTATGACCCCCACACCATCTACTGCCACCGGAACCGCATCCAGCAGACCGTGGAGTGCCGCCTGGCCAGGAGGCGGCTGACATTCGCTTTGAGGACCCCAGCAAGAAGGGGGAGGAGGCCATTGGAGACTTTAAGAATAAGGAAGGAGTCTAGTACTAATCACTTACTACATAGGACGCGCCCAAGGCAAGAGGTGGGGGCCCTATCTAGTACATGGTCAACAAGCAGCGACAGCTATCCACGATTGGTCGACACCTGTTCATATCATCGCAATTAGAGTTCACCCAAACTGGTCACTCGCCATCAGTGGTGCCCTTCAACGAATGTGCCGATCCGTTAGAAAGCTGCTGACCAAATGAAGAGGCCTTGACCTGCCAAACGGCTAACTATAAGCATGCTTTTGATTTCCTCTAGAAAGAAAGGGAATCCGCCAAGGGCATCCCACCGCACACATGGGGAAGAGAACTGGCCACCAGAGGAAGGGAATAAGCCTGGAGGGATCTGCAGGTATATTGTCTAGGAGATCATCATCATCGTTCCAACTTCCAAGGTAATGGGTTTCAGGGCACTCGCTCACTGCTATAGGATGGTTCCTCCAAATAAAGATGCTCACTTATCTCGGCCACTGGGATACTTGTCTAAGTCGGGAACCCCATCTCCGTAAATATAAACATGGAGAATCGAGTGGTGCCCCTGGCCGCCCACCAGTCAAAAATTTTCCCGTGACTTCGCCTGCAATAGTGATTTGACCAAAATTCCGAGATGTCTAATGTGGAGACCAGACTCCAGCTGATGAATAAGTCAAAGGGAAGAGGAGAAACTTGTGAATGTGGGTGTTATTGAGGATTGAGAGCCAGAGAGGCGCGAGAGAAGAGATGATGACGATGGCAACTACAGAAGAGAGTGCATGGCTGGCTGCGGAAGGTGCAGAGGCGGCAGAGATGGCTTCAGAGGACAACACGAAGATGGCAGTTGCCTTGGGGGTAGACCACAAAGAGATAGATCTGAAGAGTAACAAAAATACGTAGACTATGAAGATGGGGGTTTCAACCTCTCAGAGCCAATCCACAATAAACTTGGTAGAAGAACCATCAAGATGGATGACTTAAGCACACATTTGATTGATGAACAGACCTATCAGCACTTCATAAGCAAATAATTAATAAGATGATGGTAGAGTTGATCAATCACGGCAATTTGAAATTAAAGGATGAAATGCAAGTAAAACTACATGTCTTTTTTTAAATATTCGGGGATTGTTTTTATAGTATTCCTTCTACATATTATAACTCAATCTATCATTTTTAATTAAAATTTTCATTCATCCTAATTTTCACACTATTTTATATAATTTAGAGTTATAATTTGATTGATATTCATAATAAATATTTAGAGTATTATCTTAATTGATTTCACACCTTAATTAATAATAAAAACTTAAAAAATATAAGTTGTATATAATTTCTTTGAGTGCTTGAGTGAATTAGAAGATTCTTATTAGATATCCTTATTTGCTATTGATAACTCATGCTTTTAAACAGTCTAAATTTTAATGCTTCTTGTTCAATACTAAAATATTCAAATGCTTTTCTTCATTAGTCAGCTGTTGGTTTGTATTAAACAAACAAGTTGCTACATCATTGATTCTACAGCTTTTAAATTTCTAAGTTGCGTTTTTCATTTTCTGAAATTATTATCAAGTGCAAATTAGAGATACGCTTATTATATATACCGCTATCATATTTTGGTTATTATTAAAGCAAGTTATTTCACGTTTTTGAAGAAAAAGTAAGGTAAATATCCCTTTTTAATGAATAATAATTTCTATTGCCCTTTCGATATTATATATAGTAAATTAATATAATAGCTTCAACAAAAACTGCAAAAATAAAATATAAAATATCAGAATGGACGACTTCACTAAACTAACTCAATCGGTAGGCCTCGATTAATATCAACAACAGACCTAGCCAATAGCTACCTCTGCCTCTTCTTCCACAGCTTATTACTACAATCCTGCTGATTAGACTTCAGCTGCTGCTCAAGCTTATTATGCAACTTAATCAACTTCAGGCCAATAATTAAGCACCACAACTTAGCAACCTACTACTGTTGCCTAATTACAACAACAAAACGCCTATGGAATTATGTATATGCATAGAACAGGTATAGGTGTAGAGTTGGTACGCAAATCCATCATCACATGAATCATCAAAATTTTTAATAATACTACTAATAGCAGAAAAATTTGCAATAGCAGTAATAGTTGAGCTCTTAGGTACTTGCAGCTGCTCAAATGGGGGATCCAACTGCACTTTAAATGATAAGGCAAAAACTTTTACTAGATTAATGATTTTTATGATAAAACCTTTAGTTGATGATGCAGACACAGATTAATGATTCACACATAAATCTTTAGAACTAAAATAAATCTATATTTATAATTTTCCTTTTTTTTTAGTATTTCTTAATGAGTTAGATGAGCGGGAATATGCTGATGAGCTCAGGAGTTATTAGAACTGAAGTGTCAAAAGATTTACTAAGAAACGATGGTCTTTTCGCAAATTCAGAAGACGAATAAATATCGATCTTGGAAAAGAACTGGCAACTCACTGTGCAGATATGCAAGACGATGATGGTACCATCACTAGATTCAACGATGAGGAGGAAAGTGTGATACCTTAGACCGATGATCTCGTGAAAAATAACACAGCTTCTGTAAACTAGAATTCTCATGTGAATCCTTCAGACTAGAGACAGATGATTAGCATTGCTCAAAATAACTAAGAATAACAGATGACGACACAAATGGCTACTACAAATTCAAACAATAAATTACAGTTATAGTTTTCAAACACGTAACAGTAAGCTGTAAATTAGGTTTCTCCAATAGGCAACTATTAGAATTAGATGTTTCTAACTAGACTTAAGGACTTGGAGTATGATAACTTTCGATTAGAGAAACGATTAAATGAGACTCTGAGTAGATAGTAGAGAGTTGAGACACTCTTTAACACTTATGTTTTTAATCCACTTGTCAGTAAAAAGTATGAACAATCTAAGTAAACTAAAAGATTTAGAAGAGTTATTAAGATTACAAGGCATACCAATTTTTATTATATTTTAAGGTTTACTATTGCTAAGGAGATGAAGGCTCTAATTCAGTTTATACAAGAGACAGGAAAACATTCTACGTTCATTTTGTTGACTACTTAGACTCAAACTCTTTCAGAAGAATACAGGATGCAATTGATATAGCTAAAGATAATGATATGGTAGGAGTTGCAGCTGGGGTTTATAATGAAAGTTTAGTTATTGACAAATAGATCATTCTCATCTCTAGTGGTTATGTAGAGATTATAATGTATCATAGTCCTTCAATTACTTATATAATTGAAATTTAAAATCAACAGTTTAAATTATAGGTAAAGTCTCTAAAACGTAATAACTTGCAGTGCTAATGCTGAAGGCTGTCTGATTAAAAGAATTCACGATTCGAAGGTAAGATGGGAGTTAAGTAGACCCGAAAACATGTGGAGTGAATACTATGGCTTCAAATACAGTCGATCATATGACTTAAAAGAGCGGAACCAATTTTTCTGAACGAGATTTGAGAGTAAATGAGGATCGAGGTAGGGACAGAGATGGGGATAGAAATGGAAGAGGTGGAGGAGATAGAGAGGGTGGAAATCCTCGTTTTAGAGGAAGAAGAGATGATGACGATGATTATGGAAGTAGAGGCGGCGCTGGCAATAGGATTCTTAAGAAAATAAAATTGCAGTTTAATTCAAGGAAGGTAGATGTACAATAGAAGAATGTGATATGCTCAGTGAATTTAAAACTGTTGTATTTTGCAATCCAAGGTCTCATACTAAACTAGTAAAAAACATTATATGTGGGTCTATTGGTTCTAGTGCAATGGTAACAGACAAAGGAGCGAGAATATTAGCTGAAGACAATCACATTTAATGCTTAAATGGTTGTGGAATAGATGTTAGAGCTAATGCTTCTTGCACTCTTGTTAAGAATAAAACTCACAATTTTGATAACACTGGAATCTATATTCTTATGACGAATGATGCCAGAATTTTCAGAAATGAAATCTGGGAGAATAATTTTCTCTGGAATTGAAGTCACAAACGCTTAGAAAGTAGAAATTATTAATAATAAGATATACTAAAACAAAAGAGCAGGACTTTACTTTCATACTGAGAGTGAGGTATTTGTTGAAAATAACGAAATTATTGAGAATAAGAATACTAATTTCTAATAAAGTATACTGTTTATAATAAATTTCTGCGTTATAATTTAATGCTAATAATTAATGAAAGAGAAGTAAAGAGTTAAAATGGTGCATAACTTCAAAGGTAGATCAGTCGGTTCAGGACTTGTTATCTTCAAAGGTAGTGGCTTTGTATTCGAGTAAAACATTATAAAAGGGTGTATGAACAACGGAAAAGATCTCTGCAACGGAGATATTTACGCAAGTAAGAAATGTGATAGTAGAAAATGAAAGGAGCGGCCTGTATGGAAATGGTCACATCAAGGGCTACTTCTAAATGAATAAATTATATCTAATAAGATGCAAGCTTGGAACAATGGACTCTGCAAGTATATCTTTTACTAAGATGGGAAGGTGGGTAATGAAGACTTGCAGAAAATAAAAGGCATTAGCAAAGAGCGATTCGTTATGTTTAGGAATATCGATGATTGTGAGTTGAATAAAATAGAGTATATCTAAAGATAATATAAATATTATATTATAGATTTTTATATTTACCTTATTATACGATAAGTATGGAAAGGTTTCTGATGAAGACTACGAGAGAAGAAACTACATAAATAAGATGATGGTAATAGCAAAAGAACTAGATTAGATCGAGAGAAGTTTCTTTGTACCTATCAATGCCCATCCCTTAAAAAAAAGTAAAACTCATCCCTATTATTTTCAATTTAAGTTAATGAGAACTATGGGAAGCCCTCTTGCATGCCAGATGAAGACGGAGGTAATATAAGTGCAACATCAAAAAACAATAAGCATAACTACATGAGTGATCATAATAACACTTCAACTTGGAATAAGCGAGGTGAAGCTTCAATTAGAAACACTAGAGAGTGTAAAAATAACAATACTGCTTCGAACCATGATAATTTTTTAGATTTTGATGTGCCAAGAAATATAAATGAGGCAAAAGAGGCACCACTGATTTTTCTTCTCCTAAGAAATTTAAGAAATTAGCTGCTACCAGTCGATTGAATAATACTAGCACTTAAAATGAAAGATCTAGAGAAGATCGAGGTACAACTTTCAATCAGAGCAAACGAGGTGCTGGAGCTAGAGGGAGATTAAATTCAAAATCGAAATCTAAGAGTCCAATTAATAGCAGCACGAGAAGAAAGTCTCCTAGCAGAGATCGAAGGAGAGTTAGCCCAAGCAAGGCAAGCAGCCCAAGCAAAACTTTCTAAAAAGATTCCACTTCTCTTAATATAAATAGAGCTCAAAATTTGAATCAAATGCAATCTCATCTTAAACCCTAAAAAAGTCTTTGACTACCGAATAAACTAATAAATCATAAGAAAAATAAATATAAATAGAGAATACTCATCCACTCTTAGATTAATCAAGCATCATATTGATAAATTCTTAATAACATTAAGTAAATAGATAATAAAAATCTCTCTTAGAGTACAGTGAATACCTAGAATAATAGCTAAAATTGCATAATCCCATATAAAGAAGGATAAGGCAGTTTTTCAATGCAAGATATCAATATGATAGACAAAAACAGCTTTTCAGACAATAATCTTTGAAACATTTATTTATCTTTTCTTTCTAAAGTAAAATCGATTTAATATTATTGACTAAACTAATCTAGCCAGTGGTCCCTACGAAAGGTCCTCAATAATGAAAAAAAAACAGTATAAATAAGAACAAAAATTTATTTATAGCAACAAACGAAAAGAATAAGAACTGACTGTCATGCTAGTTAATATTTTCAAATATATTCGGCTTAAATGCTTTTGGATGTATCAATATTTTTTATTTTAATTTAATACTAATATCTCTTATCGCTCTTTGTATTTTTCATAACGAAATATTTAATTCTTTCCTAAAGATTTGATAGCATAATAAATAGCTATCTTTATCTTATAGTTTATAGCTGTTTGCAACCACATATTCAAATGGTTTTCGTGATTTACTCTTTGAACTGTAGCTATATTCAGAGAATCTAGTAAGTAAACTTTAGTCACTATTTTTATAACCATGAGATGCATTTGGCGATAAAACTTTGTTATAAGCTGAAGATTTTTATACTGGTTCCATCGAAGGTCTGTTCATTTCATCACTCAAAACTTTAAAAGCAAATCTTTCAAGATTAGTATTAAGATTTTAGCTCTTTTATGAAGTGCCTGAATTTTACTGGTGAAGTTAAGTGTTCCTAGAAAATTTACCAGTCTCATTATATTGAACAGTATTCGTGTTACTTCTATGACTAAGGCCGCTTGAACTTTCATTATCACTAACTGGTAATTTTATCTGGCTGAATAGAGTAAAGAGTAAGTACTGCCAGAGGATTGCTGTGGATTCAAGAATCCTCTGCCTTCATTGAAATGCTACTGTAAATGCTTTTGGAGAGTTTAAGGCTATGAAGGCATATTTTTCTAGTGATTTAAGTTTAACACGGGTTTTTAAGTGCGATCAATTTGCATGTGCTAGCTTTGACTGTCTTATTAATGAGCAGTATTCTAAAAAACTGTGGGATATTTCTGTTTTAATAGTTTCCCTCATATTTATGCAAGTTGGTTCAAGTAGATTGAGCAGCTGGACTCATATCGGGTTGATTTGAATGAGCGTAATAATCTTATTAGGTTTAACCATTTTCCTTATTGTAAGTAAGTTTATATCTTTGGGCTGTTATTTTTACTTCTGAATGGCTATAAGGATCGTTTAAATAAAAGCATTTATTATTTAATAAAGTATATTTAATTGTTATAATCAAGGGCTGTCTCAAATCACCAAAGGCATTTTGTATGGTTCACATTTAAACTCCAAATTTATCTGGCAATAATATTTAATTGATTTCAATTCTAAAAATGATTTTTATGCAGTTTAATTAGTTTAATTTGTTTAATAACGATAAAAGCTATCATTTTATATAAATTTACAGTAATTATCTAAATTTTAACATATTATAATTATATTTTTTCATACTTTTAATCAAATTAAATTATTAATTAAAAACTAAATCAATTAAATAGAATATAAGTTTGAAGTATCATAAAGTGAATACGAAATGAAACATAAATATAGTAGCAAAAATTATTTTAGTTACTTTAATTATGAGATAAACTCTAATTATTGATAAAATTCTAATTAATAAATTAATATTAAATCAATTATTAAAAAATATTATGGTTTTAATTCATATCCATTTGCATTCATTTATTGTTAATTATGTGACAAAAATTAATTTTTTCATTCCTTCTTCTTTGATATTGCTTGTCTTACTAACTTATTGACTACTGAGGGGTATTTAAGTCATTCTACCCCTAGAACTGGTTATTTATATCTTTATTTTTGAGGCGCTCCTCTAAATTATTGAGTTGAAGCATAAACATATTTAAATTTAAAGCTTTACTCTCTATAATTAGAGTAAAGTTTAGAGTAATTCACAAGATTAGTTTTCTATTAATCTTCCTTGAATTCATCCTAATTTTACTGAATAACTTGATAACTGCTCTACTTCGGCAAATCGAATTAAATTTAGCCACTATTTTAAAACTTTGGTGTCTATTTCTGACTAAACACAATATTACTGTAATTAATTTGACCGTTAACTAGCTTCTGAGTGTCCACTATTTCATTAACATCACTTTTGAGATTTTTTAATTTGCTTTCTCTCACTCATATACAATGTACCGCCTTGACTTCTTCTAATATCAATTAATTAACTGGTTTCACTTATATTATCAACTATTCTCGACTCATTGGATTAGTCAAGTGAGTTCATGACATACATTTGAGGGAGTAACTGTTCTTTATCAAATTTTTACTGCTACGAGTCTTGACTCTAAAGGGAATCTTTTAAATGTTGGGGCCGTTCTGACATCCCACTAATGTCTCTACTCATCTACCTGGATCTCTCACAATTAACTTACTATAAGTGTAGTCTGAAACTTTTGTCTTCTTTAGCATGGGTGGTCTATGTTGTTACATAAAATAAAAACCTATTAATACTAATATTAGTGTAAAAGTAGTTAAATCAAAAATTTTATGAGGTATTATGAGGTAATAAAGTTCAGTTTTTCAGAGTGGTGTTGTGAAAATAGAAAACTTAAATAAATTTCATACTATATAAATTTTATCAATTGTTAAGATTGATAATTTAACTATATTTGATTGCCATATAGAGCTTTCAAATAGTATAAGATATAAATTTATACATTTCATTCTATATTTATATCAGCAAATTAACTATCTCTTAATAAATTTCAGCTATTTTTAAAATTATTCTTCCATGAATTATTTTTAAAAAAACCATACTTCCAATTCCAAGCATTAAAATTAGAGGTTTTAAATAAAGATTAAAGTGGATTCTAGTCTTTAGTTTCATCGCATACTTTTACGTATTCAATCTCTGTTTGAGAGCTTTTTCTTACTGGTACACTTTTTTATTGGCTAGTAAGTGTCTTCATTAATAAATTAATTGTTCTAGAATTACTTGGTTAAAGGGACTAAAGCTATATTATTTTATCTTGGCAATTTTTTAAGAAAAGCATTATCCTTTTCAAGCTTTTCTATGACATCGTTTCTCATCAAATTGAGACTTTCGAATTTTCTTTTAGTTTGTCTGTGCATTTTGCCAAAAGATCCTTGAGTTCAACAATTCGACCCTTATAATAGACAATTTCTTCATTAAGCTCAACAAATTTATCGCCATGTTCCTTTTTGATTTACCGTTTCTTGCTAAATTCAGTAGCTAACTTTTCATTAAGCTCGTCAATTTGTCTGTACAAGTCAATTTTTTCACCCTTGTATCTATTTTCATCTTTTCAAGCTCTATTTAAGGTACGAGATATTATTGCTGTTCATTTTACAATCTTTGCAGCTCATAGTAGTTATGTTCAAAATCTTGCATTTTCCTAAGCTGAAAATCTCTTTCTTTAAATTCTTGCGTTTGCTCCTCAATTACTTTAACAAGTTTTTCTGTTTGCATCAATAGATTTTGCACTCTGTTTATAGATTGGTGTTTTTCTCTAGATAAATCTTGAATTTCATCTATCATTTAAGTTATTTAAACCCTTAAATCTGATTCTGACTCCTATTATTGAGCTAATTGGTGTTTTAAGAGAGCTAGCATCTCCTCGAAAGTCTGTAGTTGAAGCTTATGTTTTTCTATAAAATCTGATTGTTCATTGTACTCAACATCACATTAAATTTCTCCATCTTATTTTTCAAGAGTTAAAGTTTGAATGAACTAATCGAATTTTTATATCTCAAATCTTTCTTAAGACTTGACTTCAATTTTCTTTTCTTATTCAGTAAAAAAGCCACCAATCATCACTTATTTTGTCATTTATTAGGAAAATTCATTAATTTCCTTTTAATGGTTAAATCTTGGAGAAATTGAAGCATCTAAGTACATCTATAGTCCGCTATTATTTATTTAATCTGGCTAATACTCTCTTTTTGAATTCAAGCTTTATATTTCAAAGGCCAAGCAAGATTTAGATTGTATAAACATGTTTTCATGATAGTCTTATATTTACTATTGTGACTTATCTGATCTTTTAGTGAGTGTCATAATATAGGGGTCGTCTATCTAAGCATCTTCAATTCTTTTTTATTTTATTTAATCATCCTGTTACACTGAGGGTGAGTGACCTTTTTGATTAAAAGTCTCCTATTTATTAAAAGAATGTTGCTCGCTTTATGCATCTAGATTTTATTGCAGCACTATATAAAGATTAAGTTTTTAAATACCTTTGGGAGTGGTATTAGTTGATGACTAACCCCACCTAATATTAGCAATTGTACCATAACTTTCATTTCTTTATAAACCAGTTGTTACACCTGACTTTTTTTACGTTTTCAACTTGTCCTAGAGTAAGGAACTATTGCTTGATGTGTTGTTATTTCTTTATAAATATCGATTGCCTTAGTCATCTCATTCAATTTGGCAAGGAGTGTACTCTTTTCTATTACTCCATCGAATGATTAATCAATCGATGAGCTTGTAAACGTAAGTAAATATAATCAATTAAATTACAATTAAAAACGATGAATTTCCTCAAGAATTAGATCTATGAGAAAGCTTTAACTATGGTGATTCTTTGTTTATTGCTAATGCCCTCTCACATTAATTTGATTTTGATGCTATTAAGTATATTTTGATTGATTCATGAATAAGAGCGATCTATTTTAGATAGATAGTATAGTTTTAAAGTCTGTGATGTCTCTTGTGAGAGATTGTCATTTCTCTCTTGGAGAAGAATTAGTTTGCATTTTCATCTATCAATTTATTATTTGATCAATAACGAATATTAACTAAACTTACACAATTTAAGGCAATTAATTTATTCACTTCATTTATATGTGTCTTTTTTAAATATGTTTATTATAGTTTAATGTAGAGTTTCTCAGTATTTAGCATAAATTTAGAGTAAAATTAATAATTTAAGAGTTAATTTACCTTTCTAATAAAAATGAATGCATCACGCTTTGTAAATAAAAATTTCATAGACACACTTGATCACTTCCAGTAAGTTCACATTCCAATAAATTAATAATATTTCATTAGTTCGAGACTCTTGATTCTTTCACTTTCAAGTAAATTATTCAAATTATATTTAATTCCTCTGAGTTTTGAAATCAGATATCATAATATAACTATTTTGAATGTAGAAACTATGATTTGCACCAAAAGAAGCTGAAATAAATGAAAAAGAATTAGAGTTAAAGAAATAAGGGAAACTTAAAGTTGTAGATGAAGATGATGAACTATTGAAAATGAGAGTTATCTCAAATAAGTTAAAGAAGTGATATATTATAATTATATTATAAAGTCTTGCGTTTTATAGATAGAATGCTATAAAACTTTTAAGAACCATGAATCAATGATAGTGAGAAGATATTAGAGATACAAAGATCAAACTAGAAATTAATGCAGAAACTGTTTGAGATATCTCAGGGGAAATAAAGCACACTGAAGTAGTTAATCGGTGCGTAGGATTATTAAGTCATTCAGAATGCTCTTGTCTAGCAACAAAGTAGTTGTAGTATTAATAATACTATTTTAGTTTGACTACCTTTATTCACAAAATACTGTGTAATTATATGTTTTCCCCTTCAAATAATAACTGCAACAGTTGCAATTAGTTGATCAAACAGACGCAACCTAAGATGTAACTCAAATCAACCAAGATGGTATTAATCAGCACTCCTCAATTCTTTAAAACCCCAATGAGTCTCAATTAACAGCTAATAATTAAAACCCAAATATTCAGAATACTCGCCAGGGAAACTCCCACTTTCTGTCTCAAATATCTTCCACTAATAACTCACACCTCAAATCTCTACATATGCCATTGAGAAAACGATAAGCAACTCTCATTGATGATGAGAACTAAAAAATGATAGACAGAATAATGCATGCTAATAGTACTATGCCAATAAAGTAACTGGAGAAATACTACTGAAATCATCTAAACTTGAAGAAAATCATTTAGAAGTCTCAGCTTATACCAGTTGAGAAACTCTTATTGAAGAGGTAAAAGCATCTGGAAAATGTTGATAGCTAAATTGATAATGGATTGCCACCTATTGATGCAAGGGATAGTGTGAGCTAAGAAAAGAAAGAAAGATCTTGCAAGAAACCAAATGGATATTGCATTAATATTTATGTTATCTATATTCAAAACTTCTAAAGTTTAGCCTTAAATTATAGGATTGAGTTTTATTTATGGCAATATAGAGCAAACAATGAGATAAAAACCTCTCGTTATCACTCTGGCAAGAAATTTGGAACAGCAATTTTCTCTGATAACAAACAAGAGGAAAGAGGCCAAGCAAGTCTAAACAATCCTTAATCTAGTAATAATTTAGTAACAGGTAAGAGCAGCTTAAAACCCTAGATAATAATGGTAATACTCTTAAGAATCAAAAAAGTCACAGCGTCCTTCCGAAGCCTCAAGCTAAATAAATATCAAGCAATAGATCAATTAAAACCATTAAAATCAGCAACAATCAGTTGAACTACAATCCTAAAAGCAAGCTATTACTATCAATAATACCATAAATGATAAAAACAAACAGTTTCAGGCTACTGATTAAACAATCAAAGACTAGAAATATGGTACTTAAAAAATAAAATAAGAGCCTAGTGGTACTATTAAGCTTAGTTCTACTTTGAATAGCCAGCAGAGTAAGGTATTGGGCATTTAATAAAAAAGTAAAAATTCTACTATTAATGCAAAAATTTGGGGGTGGGCGATATCTGAACCTAATGTATTCTATAATAATTTAAATATGTTTTCATGCATGCTTCTAGTCAATTTAGGGTCGGAGAACACGAATAAACATTTTTGATAACGAGGGACCCCTCCTAAGGTAAAATATTACATTCAAAACCCTAAAACCCCTTAGTGAGGTTTATAAGTTCTTTGATGTAGGGAATTTGTTAGGGGTTGGGGTTATTAATTAAATGAGAGACTAAAATTACAAGCTTTTGGGGTCTTTATGATGAAGAGTATATAGATTTAGTGTTTAAACTGCGTTATGGATGTGATATATACAGTGAATTACTCAAACCAGTACTGAACTATATATCTATTGCACTGCTCTTAAGCGTAGTCCCTCAACTGTTCGTTCTCACTGCTTGAAAGCTGTGTAATTAAAGCAATAATAGCTGAATTCTTAGCCTAAGAGGAAGTCTAAGTTTCAATAAAAGCATATTGACTATCTTATTAATGAAAAAACTTTGCAGTATTGGGCTCACTTCTCTCTCGACTAACGAGCTATTATGTTTCATCGCCAGTTCCCTGAGTTGAAGATCTCTGCATAGTCTGTTGCAAACATTTATAAACGAAATGGTATCTCTTACAAAGGTGTGAATCGTATCAAGAGAGTGATTGATTTCACTCTGCCATTTTACAACAACACATTATATTATATTTATAATTAAATGCAGAGAGCCTAATAGAATAATATTAAGTTTATGCATGCTGACGAGGCTGTGTTTACATTCAACACTTTCATCTAGAAGTCTTGGTATAAGAGGCATAGCAACATAGAAGTATATGACTAGAAATTCAAGGTATAAACAATGGCAATTCTTGGATGTATTAGCGAGGATGCTGGTTTAGAAACTTATGTTATTCATGCTCGCTCTATTAGGACAGAGTAGTATATTAAGTTCTTAGAGCAGCTGAGAGAGAAGTACCCTGAATAAGGGATTATACTATTCGTTGATAATCTTTCTGTTCATAAGACTTAAGAAACAAGGAAGAGTTATGAACAACTTAGAATAATGGCAGTGTTCAATGTACCTTACAGTCTATAGTTTAATGGAATTGAGTTCTACTGGGGTATATTAAAGGTCATTATAAGAAACTGCTGCTCTATCACTTGATGCATGACCTACCTATCGATACAGTAGACTTTATTAAAAGCTCAGCGAAGAGAGTAGATAATTTGTTGGCTTAAAAGTGTGCTAAAGAAGGGAGAGTGAATGTATATAAATAAGTTTTGTAGTTAAGTTGATGAATATTTAAGTCACATTTAAAATTCTTTAGAGGGAGCTGGCTTCTCTTTCTTTTCTTCTATTTCTTGCTTCCCTCCTCCTATGTTTCTTCTCTTACTGCCAGCTCCAGCATCTATGTTCATTGACTCTGGTGGCTGAATATTTGAATAAAGTCTCTTGCTGACTTCATATTTTGTCTGCGACTTTCGCTCTCTGTGAAGCTTGCTCTATTCCTTCATCAAGAAGATGCCAGTACCAGATTTTTCTAAAGAGTTAAGCTATAAATCTTATTTGAAATATAAGGGTTCTTCTGCAGCTCTGATAGCCGGCTCTCACTTATCTTGATCCCTTGTTTGTCTTTATCTCTGAAGAGATGCTGTACCTTTTCTTATGAGATTCTTGAATAATTTCTTTCAAGTAATCACCTTTAATTGTTGCAAGTATGCCAAAGAAATAGTTTCTTTCAGGTAGTTTATTTGACAACTGCTTCTTAGTAGGCAGGTACTGCAAAACCTCTGGGTCATTCATAGCATTATCGTATAAGTTAGTCGCTGAGATTTCTGGATAGTTTGGAATCTCTGCAACCTTTACATCTTAAGTTTTCAATGCTTTCTTCTCTTCGCAGAGTATCGCTCTTAGAATTTAATTTTTGTACCTTCCATTGTTGGCAAGTACAAACCAACTACATAATCGAGATTAGTTACTATGAGTTTATTACCTTGCTGCACCAGGTAGCGGTGCAAATCCTCCTTGCTTCTAAATCTTTGAATTAATTCTTGTGCTTGCACTCTTTCATTGCATCATTCATTGACTCCATCTTGTTTACAGATCTAAGAAATGATATTCAAATTTAAGTTTATTGATTTCAATTATATACCTTTGTAAAACTTATTATTAAATATGGCATCCTATAGGAGGTCAACCTCTAAGAAGGATATGGAGAAGGTTTTGAGAACTGGTTTCAAACTTGAGAGATTGATATCAATTTCTACTGTTATAGTTCCATATTTTTAAATTTAAATTGGTACTTACTTAATTAGGAGCAGCTCCTAAAATGCTAGTCCTTAATTAGGAGCATTAATTAATGCTAGTACTTAATTAGGAGCACCTAATTTTAATCATAAAATCACGAAATACCTCCTAAAGCAGTACGTACTTAATTAGGTGCACCTCCTAAATCGGTACGTACTATAATCAACTTATTATTGAAAGTAAAAATGGTTACTTCCTCACCCATATGTAGAACTGGATCTTCTCTTAACACTCATAATTCTTCTCTCATACTCTAAGAACTTCCCTTGAAACTTGTTGGCTTGCAAAGCTCTCATATAAGCTCTCAGTTATAGAGGCAGTTTTATAATTTTAAATTCAAATTTAAATATGAGCGCTAGCATTTTAAGAAAAACAACAGCCCTTCCTTCAAACTAAATGAGACTTACCTTTGGCAGCAATAAAAAGTGTGATAGCTGTGAGATGAACTCTCATAAAGAACTACCAGAGCTATCACTTGAGGTCTCTGTTATTAAAATAGAAATTAATAATAGAAAATAAATGGCAAACAAGTGTGTGGGAGACAGAGGAGGAGAAATGTATTAATTAAATTCCTATACAAACTGAAGAAGTAGAAGTATACTTTTGTGAGAAGTGTGGGAGAGACTTCGCTCATAAATCTAGTTGGTATAGGCATATGAAAGAGCAGAGAAGCCAAGCCAACAGTATACTTAAAGCACGATAAAATCGACGGAAAGTATGATTGCTTCGAGTGCCATATGCAGTATGCTCATACTAGAGATTTAAGGAAGCATCTTTTAAAAGCTCACAAGAAAGATTTAGAGATTGAAAAGCATGAAGATGAATTGAAGCTACTTAACAAAAGAAAAGCAAGAGAATCTTCGAAAATGGTAGAGCTCGAACAAGCTTGTGAATCAGAATGTATGAGGAAATCACGCAACCTACTAGCATCTGAAATCACAATGATTATGATTAAAATTCAATATAAAATGATTCCAGTTCTTGCCTAAGTTGACCTAGACACTTCACTTTAAAGCTACCTTATATTAGAAGACTCCTTTGATAAGAAAGTTATCATGATCATCAGTATGCATACAAGGTGTATCCCTTCAAGTATCTCTTAAGTGATGATAAATATTAGATGGAGTTCACAGATGAGTATCAAGTACTCACTCAAGCTAAGTTTAAAGAGTGTAGTTACTTAATCAAGCTAGATGCTGTTCTTCTTGCGAAGGATCATGTTGCTTTCAGACTCCCACTCTATGAAATGACCCTCAGAGATTTTATTACTGATCAAAGGAATCATAAGTAGCTTGCTTTGATTGCAACTTAAACCTTACAAGTTATAAAAGAGCTACATAAGTTAGGCTTTGTTCATAGAGATTTGAAACCAGAGAATATTATGATAAACTTCTCACCTGTAAGAGTGATAATTATTGACTTCAACAGAGCATTAAGGGTAGAAGTATCAAGGCTAGGAAGTGTTATGGGAACTCCAGGCTATTATCCTGAAAGAGAAGACTGGAGAGATGGAGACTATCAATGGGATGTGTGGGCTTTAGCAGCAATAATAATAGAGTGCGATATGCCTCGGAATGATTACTACTCTACAAGGTGTGAGAAAGATGCTAAGTAAGGAATCAAGTAATTTATAGACAAAACCAGAGTATCTCAATCATTAAAATAAATGGCAGAATCAATAATCTTAAAACCAAACTCTAGATCAGACATGACATTAGAGAAGATAGAGTTGTGGTTAAGTAAAATAAACTTTAGACCTCTCCCACATGATCCAAAATGCATTTTGAGTGATTAAATTAAATACATTTACTATAATTTTCACATTAAAACCTATTAATAACCCCAACCCCTAACAAATTCCCTACAAATCAAAGCACTTATAAACCTCATTAAGGGGTTTTGGGGTTTTGAATGAGTATCTGTTTTAATTATAAAATTAAACATAATATTTATCTTTTCTTTTATGTTTTTTTTATTCAATTTTATTTTAAACTATGGAACATACACGAATTATTGTAAATGACACCAATCAAGATAATAAAATTCTATCAGTACTAATATTCTAGCATAAATGCAATGAGTGAGTATATAACTCATAGCATAATATGTCATTTACAATAATTCGTGTATGTTCCATAGTTTAAAATAAAATTGAATAAAAAAAACATGTAAGAAAAGATAAATATTATGTTTAATTTTATAATTAAAACAGATACTCATTGTAATATTTTTACCCTTAGGAGTGGTCCCTCGTTATCAAAAAATGTTTATTCGTGTTCTCCGACCCTAAATTGACTAGAAGCATGCATGAAAACATATTTAAATTATTATAGAATACATTAGGTTCAGATATCGCCCACCCCAAAAATTTAAAGAATGAGGATAATTATGAGGATGACTATGAGAATTAAGTATACTTATTATTATATTGCATTATTTTACTCTGATTTTGACAACGATGATGTTATGGAAGATTCAATAATTGAGGAAGAAGCAGGAGGCAACGCGGCTTCAAATGGCTGAAACACAAAAATGAATAGCACCAACAAATCTAAATCAAAGCCCAATGGCTAAATCTAATCCTTAGCAGCCAATAAAGATATTTCAATTTCAAGAATATCGTTAATCCGAATGCAAACCTAAACAAAACCAAGGCTACAGACCTGAAGTAGAGTAGTATAACCAAAGACAATAAATAGATTAGTAACGCCAATAAAAATGATGTGAATAAAATATAGGGCAATGACTCAATTATGGATGATGAGATTGATGATGGTGAGGAAATAGGTAATTACTCACCCAAAATTTAAACAAACAACAATATTGGACAGAAAGCCTAGTAATAAATATTGCCTAAGACTATTTAAAGTTAAGGGACAATTAACATGAATAACACTATAAAGAGAGTCAAAAGCAACTATATATATATATTATATATCTTTATTTGGCTATGGGGTCAAACACATCACCCCCATAATGTATATTTTATAAATTTTAGTATGATAGAGTTTTTGATGCTGAGTAATAGTAGTGAATAAACTATCCATGTGCGATAAATAGTTTTCGAGATATGACCCCAAATAACTTCACTTTTAAAATATAAAATTATAGTAAAAATAAAAAAATTTTCCATTTTTGTCGAAACCTATATTTTTTTTAAAAATATCAATTTGGCATTTTATACAATAAAAATTTTTATTTTTATTAGTTTATCAAAATATATTATAATTATTTTATTACGTATTCATGTTATAAAATTTAAGAGCGAAATATAATAATTATAATATATTTTGATAAACTAATTAAAATATTGTAGGAATACATTTGATTTGGGAAATTAATAATTAATTAATAATATAATAAATTAAAATCGTGGCAGTTAACTTTGTGGAAACCTAGACAATATGGTACTTGTTCGATAGAGAATTCAAAATTAGCTGGACTTTACTTTTGGCGGTATGCCTCTATCGCATTTCTGGAGCGAGATAACTTGACTTTAATTTTTGGTGATTTGTTTAGTTGATTTTAATTCCAAAATTAAGTCGAGTTATCTCGCTTCAGGAAGCTATAGAGGGGTACGCCAATAGTATAGTCCAGCTGATTTTGAATTCTTTCGAACAAGTATCATATTGTCTAGGTTTCCAGAAAGTTAACTGCCACGATTTTAATTTATTATATTATTAATTAATTATTAATTTCCCAAATCAAATGTATTCCTACAATATTTTAATTAGTTTATCAAAATATATTATAATTATTATATTTCGCTCTTAAATTTTATAACATGAATACGTAATAAAATAATTATAATATATTTTGATAAACTAATAAAAATAAAAATTTTTATTGTATAAAATGCCAAATTGATATTTTTAAAAAAAATATAGGTTTCGACAAAAATGGAAAATTTTTTTATTTTTACTATAATTTTATATTTTAAAAGTGAAGTTATTTGGGGTCATATCTCGAAAACTATTTATCGCACATGGATAGTTTATTCACTACTATTACTCAGCATCAAAAACTCTATCATACTAAAATTTATAAAATATACATTATGGGGGTGATGTGTTTGACCCCATAGCCCTTTATTTTTATTCATTTATGTAGTAAAATTTAACAATAAAATAAGCAATAAACATGTTACATTGAAATAAAATAGTAATCAATTACATCAGCAAGCACCCATCAAAGTAGTGAAGAAAGATGAATCCGTTATAGATGACGATGATGATGTTGGTGCTGGTGGGGCTATGATGAGTAACCGTTTGAAGAGAATTATGATGTCGATTTTGATGACAATTGAATATATATTTTTTGTAGTTTATTATATCTAAAATTCTTATTTGTTAATATTAAAAGCTAAAATTTATATCATTATTGCTATCAAAGAATGTATCAAACGTTATAATGCTATTTTATTAAGGACTCATTCAAAACCCCTTAGTGAGGTTTATAAGTGCTTTGATTTGTAGGGTATAGTTGGGGTCTTATTGGGGTTAGTAGAGAAATTAAGCCAATTTGCAAATGAGAAATAGAAATTAGCGAAATTTAGGGTCTATTTATGATGATTTATATTTAGATTTACTGCTTAAGCTTAGGTATGGTACAAGTATTAATATAGACTAAGCCAAACCTGTACTAAATTATGCAGCAATAGCAAAGTTATTACGCAAGAGTGCCTCAACTGTTAGGTATCACTGCTTGCTCGCTGTTTAGCATTTTAATTCTGGTTGTTGAACGCATCCCGCAAGAAAATAAAAGTTCTCTCAGGCTCATATTGACTTCCTCTGCGACTCTAAGACTTTGAAGTATTCGGCACACTTTCCATTAGACTAGCGAACTGTGATGTTTCATCGCAGGTTTCCTGACATGCGTATCTCTCCTTAGACTATAGCCAATATTTATAGAAGAAATGGTATTACTTTCAAGACTGTCAACAGAGTGAAGAGAGTGATTGATTTTACAGTGATATTTTATAGTAATAATTTAAACTATATATATGATTAAATGCAGAGAACTATTACTAATAACATAAAGTTCATGCACGCTGATGAAGCTGTATTCACCTTCAACACCTTTATTAATAAGTCTTGGTATAAGAAGTATGATAATATAGAAGTCTCTGATTAAAAGGTGAAGGTAGTCACCCATGCAATTTTAGCTGGTATAAGTGAAGATTCAGGCCTAGAGAGTTATGTTATTCACCTCGCTCTATTAAGCGAGAGTAGTATATTGAGTTCCTACATAAGCTCAGAGAAAAGTATAGTAACCAAGAGATCATCCATTTTGTTGATAACCTCTCAGTTCATAAGACTTAGGAGTCTAAGAAAGCTTATGAAGAGCTAAACATAACTCCTGTATACAACGTTCCTTATAGCCCCTAATTTAATGGAATTGAATTCTACTGAGTTAAATCAAGACTCACTACAAGAAGCTGCTGCTGTATCATCTTATGCATGACTTGCCCATCGATACAGTAGACTTAATTCAAAGCAGCTGTCAGAGAGTGAGCGTAGATAAGACAACAGTCTGTGCGAGAGAGGGACGAATGAATGTTTATAAATAAGTTTTAGATTTAAATGAATGAATAAGTTCACATATTAAACTAACCCATAAAGGGGTTTGGCTTCTCTTTCTTCTCCTCTTCTTATGGCTTGCTTGGGCCCATATTTCTTCTCTTAGTGCCAGCTCCTGCATCTATGTTCATTTCTTCTGGTTTTTAGACATCTATATAAAGCCTCTTGCTCACCTCATAAGTTGTCTGCGACTTTCTTTCTCTGTGAATCTTTGCATGCTATTTCATAAGATATATGCCAGTGCCAGATTTTCCTACAAAGTTATATGTCAAAGTTTACTTGAAAGATAAGGATGCTTCTTAAGTTCCTCTAGCTAAGCTGAGCTTATTAGAATGCCTTGCTTTTTCTAGTCTTCAGGAGAGATAGAATATCGTTTCTTATGTGCTTATTCAATTATTTCTCTGAGATAGTCCTCTTTTATTGTACCAAGAACACCAAAGAAAAAGTTCCTCTCTGGTAGTTTATTAGACAGATTTTTCTTGGTAGGAAGGTAAACTACCACTCCCTCATCTTACATGGCATCCTCATAAAGATTAGTTACTGAAATCTCAGTGGTAGTTGGGAATTTCTATTAGTTTAATCTCTTTATTTTTAAAAGCTTTCTTCTCCTCACAAAGTATTGCTTTCAAGAATGAAATTTTGGTACCTTCGATCGTTGGAAGGAATAATCCAACTGTTAAAGATGTTAATAGTCGTCAAGTTATCTTACCATGTAAAGTTAGGTATCGATAGAGATCTTCCTTACTTCTGAATCTTGAGATCATTTC
>ARYC01001228.1:0-53819 GCA_000711775.1 Oxytricha trifallax | reverse complement strand
CTATAAATCCGGAGGATAGAGACGAAAGTGTGAAAAATCTCTCAGTAAATTTGCAAAAATCCAATCAAAAATTTAATAATCCAGCTATTTAGTATTAAAATCCAGTCGAATTAATCATTAAAATCTACCATAAATTAGATGAATCCAGCCCCTGGATTTTAGATGGCTTCTAAGACTGACCTTCCTCAACTTCTCAATAAGGAAGCTGGTAAGCTCAAATCTTTGATATTAACTTCTATTTAGAACCTATTAATGATTAGCAGGTGCCAGAACTGGTACCCGAACAAGAAAACTTACCTCAGATTTTCGAAAATCTACTAGCCAATGTGAATCTTGAAGATGCGGGTAAACCTAAAGGTATAAAATCTGAATATAAAAATGCACAAGAAAGTGCTAAAATCAATCGTGCAAAGGAATTTCTGCACTAAAACAACTTTAATTTAAGTTTGCTGCTGGAGCAGGTGGATTTTGCAGGCTTTGAAAAGACTAAGGATTTTAAGTAGTATGTGAGAAAGTATTTAAATAACAATAAACCCAAGTAAGTGAAGCACAGCCACGAAAGTAAATCTGTAATTTCAGAGCCTCCTGAACTATCTGCAATCGACGAAGAGGTGAAGGTGAGTGATTTCACTACGAGCGTAAGCTTTGAAAGCGATTAGAAGCATGATAAAGAACCCTTACCTCAACTCTTTATTAACTACGGCGCGATCATCGGCCACGAGGTGTTAATTAAACACTTTGAAAATTTCAAAAATTCTAAATATTATGAAAGGTCTTGCATCTTGCAAGAAATAGTGACTCGTAACACTCAGTCACTTTTATCATTCTTGAACAATTTTGAGAATGTCAACGATCAATAAATACTCTAGGACCTGTTCTCCCTGCTGGTGAATTTAATTCTCAGCAATAGTAATATAGATCAAGATTCCAAGCCTCGTATCTTTTTAGCCGCTTTGGGTTATTATATGGGAGATAAAGTCGAAGTTGAAGACTCACATATTTTGGAATCAATATTATTATTAGTTCGCTCGCCTAATGCAAGGCAGGCACAAGGCCTGGCAAATTACGTATTCTTCAACACAGCTTCAGCCTTCACTAAACAGCTTGCTCAAGTGAAAAAACTGGATGATTCAAACCCTTATGTAATACAATTTATGAGTGATACCTGGTAGTTATACTTAATTGACCCTCAAGTTAGAAGGTTAATACCTTCTTCATTCTTTATATTGAATGTTCCTTTCATTACTTTACTCAAACAAGACTGCGGCTTGCACTTAATCAGAGATATTTCAGTTGCATATACAGAGCACTTCGTGAGAATTTGTGCTTTAAGTTGCTGTCCAACTGTTGACTCTTTAAAAGAGTAATCTCATTAACCAGGTCTACATTCTTTCAGAAGTAAGAGGTTATAGATTAAAACACCATGGTTTCCTTTATGAAAGGCCTCGCATCAAGACTATAGAATAGAGACGTGCAATGGGTTGGTAAGATTGAGCAAGTCAAGAGGCTTTAACAGTAATTAATAGAAGCTTAGGTTGAAAAGAATGTAAGTCTTACAAGCAATATTATTGCAAACTGCCTTAATGGTGACTGTTCTGAAATTCAACGAATTTTGCAGCTACCTCGCAATATGTAAGCCTTCTCTGATAAAATTGTTGCAGAGCTACTTTAACTTTTTGAGAGTGCTAACATTATGCACTAATTAGCAAGGGCTTTCAACTAAAAGCCTTAAAATGAAAGGTTGAGTGTGAGTGAAGACTTAGAAAAACTGCAGCAAAATCTTGGATTTAAGTTGTATAGTTCACAGGTTTTGTGCATTAACTACAGTTGCGATAACTTACAGTCAAGCCATTTAACATTTTGGTATTGGAAATGGCAAGACCTTAATTTCTATTGCGTTAGCCATTCTTATAGCTCTTAAAACCAAGCTATCCGTAATCATAATTGGTAAGAATGAGCACTTGGTATAGAGGGATTTCAAGAAATTCTAAAAGTTAATTAGTGCAATGTCTCTTAATTCAAACTTTAATTTCATTGCAAGAAGCGCAGGTATTTATTTCTTTACTCAGCCACAACTGAAGAAATAAACGAAGAACCCTAAATTCATGAGTGTGTGGCACGAGAGTATCGTGCTGGTTGATGAGTACGATTGGATTTTATTTGATGGTTCCAGTGAAAACATTGTAAACTAGCTCAATCTCTTCAAGCAAGCTAAAAGTATTGTTGGTTTTTCAGGCAGCCATCTTTCTCAAACCGAATAACATTGCCTTAACTTGGCTTTGTCAAGCACGCCTGTGGTGTTCCCTACACTTGATAAGTTGTTAGGAGACAAGAAAACTTAGCTGCCAGACTTGCTCGTGAATTCAAATCAAGGAGATTATTTGAAAATCAAGGAAATCATAAAGGATTAAGTAGCGAATTCCCCAGTTTTAATTGTTGCCTCTGCAAATTACAGCACTATTGAATAAGGCCTTTAATATTCAGGCTTTGATTTCACAAGTTTCAGCCACGGCCACGCTGCTGTAATTGAAGCTACCCTTGAAGGCAGGTATTTAATGAAGAATGCAAGCAAGAACTATGGAATTTACTTGTTGAATGAAGCATAGGGTAGAGGCACAGACATTTAAACGAATGATGAAATCAATCAAAATGGTGGTTCATATTTAATTATCGCTGATGTTTTTACAAAAAGATCTGAAGAATAAATCATTGGTAGGATTGGTAGGATTGGTAGGCTCAACACCAAAGGTAGATGGCAGAGAGAGTTATATAAACTAGCTTCTAAAAGTAGTGCAGAGCAGCTGCTCGTTGGAGTAAAATGAAGCAGACCTTAATCTTGATCGCAAGTACCATTTGGTATAATCAATTTTGTAAAATCAATAAGAAGCAATGGAAAATTCAATTGAATCAAACTTAGTGCCTCAAGAATAGATAACTGCAGAACTTTCCAATAAGAATGAGGATAATATGAAGGTACGAGAAATTGTTGAACATCTTATAAGGCTCACTGAGAAATCTTATAACGAAGCAATCCATCCAATTGAAGAAGAGAAGAAAGAAAAAGTTGAGGAACTAAAAGAGGCTGTCTCAGTTGAAGAACCAACTGAATAAAGTAAATTGGGTTTTTATTAACCAACTCTCATAGAGGTAATAGAAGAGAGATGAGTTAAAATCCAGTGCTGCAAAACAAACCGTTTGAAGTGGTATAGAAATTGGTGCACAAGAATTTAAAGCGGTAGCACCATGAGATTACTAAGGCTCAAAGCTGAGAGAGATCCAAAAGTAAAAGCAGTACTACAAGTTCAAAGATAAGATTAGTGAAAGGTTAATAAAAGCTTGACTAAATCAAAGAATAAAATAAGACTTGAGATCTTTATACTCGTCGCAGTGCCAGAGATAAAACATTCACTTGCACTTATACAGAGCTGCCAGAGAGTGAAGAGACAATTGAAAGATGGTTGAAGGCGGCCTCTAGTGAGAGAAGGCACTTTAAAAGCGACATAAATCACAAAAATCCAGAGAGAAAACAAAGATTAAGAATATGAGATTTATCTTAATTTTTTTAAGTAATTCACCAAATTCAAGTTTTTGCTATTAATAGTATATAGAGATTCATGAAGGAATAGAAGCAGTAGCATTCAAAATCTGAAGTTCTCAGCTGCGCAAAGCAAGCTCAATCAGTTGTTATTGAGCATAAACTGGTCTCTCATCTTGCGTAAGTCAAGCAACTCACTTTCCAAATTGTCATGATCTTGTTTCAACTTTTTAGTTTACTGCAAGAATTCCTGCTTATCTTATTTTGAAGCTTTTTCATAATCTTTTACCTCCTCCATTTAATCATGAGTTCTCTTTCTTTTATATGAATCCTTTACTAGATTCACAGCCTTACCTCGCTCAGCTACACACGAAATTAAGAGAGAGTAAACTTACTGCTAAAGTTAAGGCATCTTCTGAGAGCGTCCACGAACTCGGGTCTCATTTCTATAACGAGATCTCTGTTTTACTCTAGCTTTTCTCTTTGTTAGAGCATTGCATCATGAATCATCTGGGAGACACCTTCGGTGTCTAGGGTGAAGAGCAAGTCACAGATCCATTATCTGTCTAGGTGGACCCAATCTCGTTCATCAGGCAAGTATTCAGCAGTCTTGCAGATCCTCTTGCATAATCGATAAAGTCTTAAACTGTAAGTCCATCGATTTGAGGCACTGCTGACACTTTGACTGCGTCTCTTCTTACATACTATAATAACAGTTACAGGGGTAAGTTAATCGTTACTTCTTTCTCTGCTCTTATGATTTACTTAAGGAAATAATGTTGGTGGAGTCTGCTTTGGGTAAGAAAGCGTGGCAGTCTTGGGCAAGAAAGTTGTATAGTTCTTTCTTACTTTTGCATTTCTGGGCGAGTTCTTGAACATTGATACCAGTAAGTTATCCTTGGTTCATTAAAATTTAAAAGTTAGGTGCTTTTCACCATTTTTATAGGTCAATTTCGATTCGGGAAGACACTATTGTTACTAAAACTAGAGAGTGCTTTTCATGATAATTAAATGTTACCAGCACGGTCCAATTTCCGCTAGCGGAATTCCTACCAGCACCAAGAGAATTCATTATTATTAAATTTAGGAATCAGTCTATGGAATCATATTCTTAAAAACGACAGTAGAGACTCTCAGAATTCTTCAAGTTGGAAGATAACGATTATCATGGTAATAGTTCAAGTGAAGAGCAGAGCTCTTCCAGTAGATCTGAAGATTCTTGCAATAATGCAGATTACTTAACAACTAATATACTTTACTAAAGAAACATAACTCTTGCAGATGTGAGTATAGAAGAAGTAAGTGAAAAGGATATGATTTAATTATTCAATGAAATTCGTGATGAATTTCAGAGTTTGAAATCGACGGATTTATCATAGATCCCGAAGAAAAGTATAGAGAAAGTATTAAAAAAGGAGCTAAAGAATCATTACTTAATGATAATTAAATTAAGACTCTTGGTTAGTTAGTGCTAAAGCTTTACACTGAGTATAAGTAATCAGATTTAGAACCCTAGAGTTTGATGGAACGTTGTTAAAATTTTGACTTAAAAGCTCTTGAAGCCAAAGTTATTGAGAATCATAAAATAAAATATTAAATTCCAATTTTTGGTTAGCACACACAATTGAATGCAATAATTCCTCGTAGACTACAAAAGTAGTTAAGAAAGGAGAAATAATTGTAAGAGAAGGAACTTAAACTTGCAGAGGAGTCACTTAGATTAAGAGTTACAGAAAAGTTAACTTTCCTCTAAATAATGGATAGACTTGGTATATCATACTATAAATTAAGAAGGTACTTAAAAAGCCCAATCAAGAAAGCTTAATTTTGGAATCTTAAATTAATTAATAGAGGCAAGTATAAGAAACTGCATAGCAGAGCACGCACTCATATCGTGAATATGTTAATGTTTAACACTTAACCAGTGCAGGTTTCTGATATACATCACAGTTTACAGAAGAATATTTAGTTAAGGTGTAGCAAGTAAATGATAAGAAGATTTTTGAAGAATGAATTAATGATGACTTATAAATAAATCATGTAGATTTTAACATTGCATAATAGCAATAGTAGCAAGTTATAAAGATTGTATGCAGCTCAGTAATTCGTGGAACACTTAAGTAAGGGTAGGAGAATAATCAATATTGATGAATCAACTCTTAACTAAACAGATTAAAGACACAGAGGTTGGACTGCCCCTTATGTAAAAAATAGAGTTACAAATTCACAGAGACTAAAATAAATGAATTTAATTATTGGTGTTGCAAGTACAGGAGAGCTGTACTATACAGTTAATCATGGAAGAACTAACTAGCACTCCTTTATGTACTTCCTATGTAAACTAGTTAATGTATTGGATTCAGTTGACACTAGTTGGAGAGAAAATACTTTAATTCTACTTGATAATGCACCTTACCACAGATCACAAAGTATTATGAATAAGTTCCTGGATTTGGCTTTGCCAATAATGTTTTTAGGGCCTTATCACTATAGAATTGCACCTGTTGAATTGATGTACTCTTGGATCAAAAATCGAGACTTGAACCCTCTGAATACCAGGGCGTAATCAAAGTAAGTCGCTTGGAGTTCACCTTTTTAGGGGCTACTGGGCAGCATTCATGAAAGAGCTGGGCATGAATATTAGCAGGATCAACTAGAACTTGGTGAGGCGCTGCTTTTATCACGTGTTGACAGCGGCCTTGGAATCGATTTCGCTAAAAGATTTGTGAGCTAGGCGAAAGTGCGAGGTTAATAAGCGGGGCTTGCTAGCAAGAGTGGCCTTATTTAATTCGATTTTTGCGAGTATTAGAAATTATTAAGGAGAGCTTTTTAAGTTGAATTAAGAACAGTTAATTGAATTTGAAATGAAATCTGCAAGGCTCTTACATTTAATTTATCTCGAATTTCTTGATAATTATTAACGATTTTTATAGGTTGGAATTCGCCATTTTGAAAAGTAGGTACCTTGAAAATGAGAGCAGTTAAGTTAAAATGGCGATTTTTGAGAACTAGGGCTTATAAAAATTAAGGGCTTGGGCTTTAAACTGTGTAAGTTAAATTGCACAAAAATAGAAACTTGGATTTTTAGAAGTAAGGAAAATAGAGCGATTTTCGCAATAAATATATATTAGAAAGCAAATTAATTAAGAAGTCATAATTAGAAAATGGGGAACTTTGCGAATTTTTCTTATTGAAATCCTTAATTTAATATTCCCTAAATTTTATGCTTTAACTTTGCATTTTTTATTCATTTTGCCTTGAAAAGTGGCCGAAATTAGCAAGAAATGCGTTTTTACCATTCATTTTCTTGAAAAATGGGTGAAAAGTGAAAAAAAATCAGTCCTTTAAATATTGGGGGAAATGCGAAGCTATTTAAGAGAGACGCAAATTATAATTATTTATAATATTTACAAATAACCAAAACTTTTTCTCAACCTTATTTTCGTTTTTTTAAACAATTTTATCTAGCATGAATTAATACAATTCAAAGAATAAACAAAAGAACTTAGTTCAATCAAAACTTAGACCTTCTATATAAAAGAATTTAATCTTTCCAGATGTATCTCAAAAATTGAGAATTAGTCAAAATGATATATAGCAGATTCTTGCTTTTGAAAATCAAAAATAAATTGCAATTTGCAATTCTTCTAATACTTTGAATTTAAATTATCCAGCTAAAGCTAATAATTATTAGCAAGAAAATTAGGAAATGCAAATTTAGCATTAAAATATTTTTAGTTCTTACTCTAGCCCTTCAATTTCGTCTGTAAATTCCAGATAATCATCAAACTTTAGCAAATAAATGATTCATAATAAAATGAATCTTCTAGCAAATTCTGCTAAATTTTTTAATAATCAATTTTAGTATTCACTTGACGAAATCAATGATTTCATTAAAATTTTACCTAGCAAAATTTTTGCAAAATAATCTTAGTTTTCAAGCAATTTTTTACAGGGAAAATTATATTTCCATGAAACCTAAAGTACTTGTCCTACTAGTAAATTTAGTAATTTAATCACATTTGAAGATATATAGCTTTAAAATCCAACAAAAATAGTTGCATTATTTAATGCATTTAATTAAATTATGGGCTGTACAAAGTACATCAGCAAAGAGCAAATAATTCAAAAATTAATCTTTTTCATTAAATGACATGAAATTAATTAAAAATGCTCTAACATACAATTTAACTTTTGATTTCAATTTAGTTTATGGACTTATCCACAATGATTAAAACGAATATTTTTTCTTACAAGTTATTGACAGATTTTCAAAATTCGATTTGTACCCAACTAAACATAAAGCTCAAAGCATACTCTAGAAATTAAATGACTATAAATTCTCTATTATTCTTATATAGTTATTTGAACACTCAAAATACGACTTTTTGGTTCTCAAGAAATTCTAAAATAATTGGTATTTTTACAAAAAGAATAGTAAAATAATTAAAATTGTGCCTCAAAGTTTGCCATTAAATTACAGTAGTGCTCTGAAAAAGCACTAAATTTCAATGTAAGAATTCACAGATAAGTATTTAGGCTTTGAAAACAAAATTTATAGTTTATTTAAAGAAAATAAAAATGATTCAATCAATATTATTGATTAAGCTCAACTTTTAGACACTTTCTATTATGATTTAAATTATGAATAAATTTGCAAAAAGTGGAATTAATTAAATAAACTAATTCAAGAAAATTGCAAAAATCAGGAAAATTATATTTAAGCTTGCGACTCTGGATAATTATACGTGTCTCAAACCGCTTATATGAAAAAGTATTATGAATTAAATATAAAACAAAAAAAATGCAACAATAAGCCTTAAGAGGTTTAATTTAAAAAAGACAGCAAATCAAAAACTAAAGCAATCCAAAAGAATTATGACTCAAGAAAATCAAATCTCAAGCCAAGAAATAGCTAAAGAATTTCCAAATACTAAATTGATCCTAGTTCAGAAGTAAACTGAAATTCTAATATAATATCTTAGTTAATTTCCCTTAATCTTTCCCTTTATTTACACTCTTTAGCAATTTCATTTTATTTTATCTTTATATTAACTAATTTACCTATAAATTAGGCTAAGCTTAATTATACTCTAATTTTAGTAAAAATGCTAAGATTAAATTATTTCATTTATCATTTATTTCTAAATGCGATTTTCGCATTTCTAATTATATATAATAAAATAGCTAGTCAATTTCTCTGGATTAAATAAAAATAGTAATTTAAATTAATTTGAAGGATTTATATTCTTAATAAAATGGAAGGCAAATATTAGAAATTTTAGCAATGTAAGAATATGTAATAATAAATATTGCTTAATTTTTTGTAATAAAAAAATGGCTTAGAAATGCCTAGCATAAATTCATTTGATTTAATTAAGCAAGAATACTCTTAGATTTTCTAAAATAATAATTATAATTAATTTTGGAATTTTTTTATTTTCAAATTTTGAATATTCAATTTTCGCTCTTTAGCCAAAGCAGTCATTTAGAAATAGAGAGGAAAATATTATAATATTTAAATAAAAATAAATTTGAAATGCTAGCTACTGTTACTTTATTTAATAATCATTCTATTGAAAATCTTAAAACAAATCAATCCAAAAAATGCCTAGAAGGACATCGTTACCCTGCCAAAATTATTATTCATTGTGATTTAAAGCCTGAAAACATTTTAATCAAATTAAATTACACTCACACAGAATCATTCATAGAGACATTAAGCCAGAAAATATTAATGTTACCCTGTAAAAAATTCAAATATTCAAATTTAATAATAAAACGATGATGATGAAGATGAAGAGGAAGATGAAGAAGAAATTCAAATAATTAAATTTCATTTATAAATTAATTAAAATAAATAATTCAAAATACCCTTGTTTGCATATTGCCTTATATTAGACTTTCATTTTAATTTAATAATTAATTTAATTTATTTCTAAATATTCAAATATGCCTCATTTTTTTCCACATTTTTGATTCAGTAATTAAAAAAGATTTCGGCGACCACATTTCCGATTTTCATTTTGATTTTTTAATTCTTGCTCTACGATTTTCGCTCGATTTAATTCTGCAAAAATCAAGGGCAAAAAAAAAACGCGGTTTTCTGAGAAATTCCAAAATTCGGGAGGTCATGTCCGTCTACTACAAAGTACTTTAATTTTATAATCAACGTTATTTCGTATTAACACATTTAATTAAATTCGTTTACTCACTTATCAAATTCTTATGCACATACGTATTGGGGTTTATATCAAGGGTAATTAAGATTTTTTGTGAATAAAGTGAATTATAATAGATTAGTAATAATAGCAATAGTAATTGTAACAATTATGCAAAATAATTTGTCAAATTTATTATTGTGGAAAGTAAATTAAGATTAATAAGAATATTAATATAAAAAATGGAAATAGATATCTATAAAAAAACGCTTCATCTTCATTATCATTATCGTCATCTCTATCGTCATCTTTGATTCTTTTTTGTCTCTTCTCAGTGTCGCCTTACGAACCACCTGTCTGCTGACTACTCAAGTATTACCAGGAAGGACCACTAAAAAAAGAATTTAAAGATATCTTTTTTGTAACTTACATTTTATGTGAGTAAACAGTAATCTTTTGCGTCTGATCACTTTCATTTTTTTATTATTTATTAAAATTTAATTTATTCATAAAAATCGTAAATAGTGTCTGAGAATATTTTTATTGATATAAATATATATATATATATATATATATAGTCTGGTGTCAATAGTGTTTACCCAGATAAAACGTATGATTCTCTTGTGTCGAATCTGTTTTGTAGGTTAGACTTAGAGTTGGTTTACATAGTTTGTAATCAGAATTCTATTTAATAATTATTAAATCATAATGTTTTCATCCATTTTTTCTAATTTTTGTTTTTTGATTTCTTATTAAATCTACTATTTAGCACTAAATTATCTTATTAAAGTCAATGACGGCATTGTTAAGAGAGTTGCAGTTTGATTTTAAGGTGGTGATTATTTAACTACGACTTTTTCTTTTCTGAATGTATCTTTCTTTGATGTATGTGAATTAGCTTGAGTCGTCTGAGTATGAATTAGTTTTGTTAAATTAGTCGTACAATTGTTTCTACACAACTGAGCTCCAATCCTCCTCATTGTCTGAGTAAATCACACTTTTTGTTATGAGGTCTGCGTTTCTATTGTTGGCAGGGGGCATATGGTGAGGTCTAGTTACTATGTCAGGGAATGAATCTGCTGTAAGTTCTTTCACTTCGATTGGTGGAGCAGCTTATGAAACTAGACTGAAGAGAGAATGTTCTCTAGAGATTGTTGTATGAAGTCTGTTGGATTTTATGAATTTATTATTATTTGATGCAAGCCTTAGCATTTGGAGTAATTATTAGGTCCAAAGTTAGATTATTTTACAGTTGTTCTCTCCTTGGAATTTGATCTTTGTCAGTTGTATTTAGAATTAGTTGACAAGTTAGTAACCTTTCCTCACGATTTTCCAAGCTAATAAAGTGATGATTTCTAAGATGTGGAGGCCCCATTCATTTTTGTTGATTTTTATAACTTCATTTTTATAATGAGATAGGTGATGAAAGTTATTGTTCTTTATGTCACCTTGTATGATGTCAATTTGTTTTGCTCAGTATACCCATTCTGTGTTTCTTATTTAATAATATTGTATTATAATTTACTTAATAATTTAGATTAAAAAAGTGGTATCAAACTAAATCCCATTTACTATTAAGTAATTTAGATGTTTTTAAATGAGTGTAATATATTTAATAGATTTGATGAATGAATAGCATCTAACTTCCTTTTATTGTGAGGTTTTCGCCAATTAACTGATCGCTTGCATACATAGCTTATCTTAAGTTATATTTTAACTAAATTGAATTAAAATATGATATCTCAATGCATTCATAATTATATGTGTAAAACTCACATTTTAACTAGCAATCTTGAGATTTAATCCAGTTATATTTCAACTATAGATTTCGATATTTCCCTTACTATTTATGTATATTTCTCCTCATACTCAAAAGATGAATCATCCTAAGCACGGCAATTGAGTCTAAAATTATAAAAAAATATACCATTATTTATGCCCATCAATTTGAATGAGCCCATCATCTATCTGCAATTACTTAAGTAATTCCACTCTATCAACATCAAAGCCTATATTTGGTTGAAAAGTTATGAATTATTTATAGATTGCAAAGCATAATATCGTTAGATTTAAACTTTAAATTATTTGCTTAAATTGGGAATTCAGTTGACTGTGGAGAGGTACTGGGGTTTGAAGGGCTTGAAATATTACCATTCTCAGAGATCTCTTTTTATTCTGTTACATTAAAAAGCATGTAATAGTTTAAAATGTCCACTTTTTCAATTAAAAATGTAACTCCTTAAAATGCCAAATTAAAATAGTTGGCTTAAAATTCAATTTATTTTTGATAAAAATAATTTATAAAAATTAATAAGTATTTTAATGTTTTCTTTCCAGAATTTGATAGTACTAGATTTTAAACCCGAATTTTTCTTTAAAATCAACTTCTAATAACTTAATTGTTGATCGTTAGGTCTGGAGAATATAAAAAGTCTGTTTTAAATTGTCATCTAATTACTAAATCTATATTTAAATTGATATATTATTAAAAATTATAATAACAAGCTCCCATTTAAATACAATATCATTAAGATGATGATCGTATCTCTTATTCTTGTAATGATCTTAATTTATGTGAAAAAATATCAATATATAAGTTAGATGGAGATACTGATTAATTTTCTATTAACAAACAAAAAGTTTAGTAAACTTTCGTTTTAAATATTAAACTTATTTATATATATATATATATTAATTATTATGATTTTTATAAGTAAAGCTAAAATTTTGTGAAAACTAGAGATCCATTTGAAATAAATTTAATCTAAACATGCATCGAAATTTTGAAATATACATTTCTATGCACTCTTAAATAGTTTAGTTGCTGTCATAATCACTAAATCTATCGATAGTTGTATCGGAAACATTAATGTCTTAACTCTGGAAGTAATTATTGTAACATTTTATTTCTAATTAGCTCATAACTAAGGTAATCTTAGTAACTATTCTTAATTGAAATTCTATATTTTTGAATAGATCCTTTCCCCATTTTTAGTCTAGTTCGTATGCTGTTATTTAATTTATCGTTCCTGTATAATTAATCAAACCTATTTAAAAAGATTTCTTAATGATGAATTTAGCAGATCCATTACTTGACAAATCCATTTAATCAGAGTAAATCTAAAAGTGATTTTTTAATTTAACATCTTTATTATTGAATGTGACATCTCCTTGTCCTCTTATATAAATGCCTGGATAATTAGCCGTTACATATTGATCAAAATTCTGCTGTTATTCATTTAAATGCTACCCATTATACTTTAAAAAGTAGCTGCATAATGTAGTCTTTGAACATCATTCAAGATTATGTCACATCCAACACCAGAAGTAGAAAAGACTATGTCGTAGATTTCAAAAAAATTGGTAGGGAAATTAGTTGATTCTTATTTATTAGGGTTGGTGGAAGAGCACATGTGTTTAAATTATTTGGCCTTTTGAATAAATTATGCAGTTTCCACAAAAAATACCATTTGTTAGCTTCGAACTATAAATGAATTAGTTTTAAAATTTAAAGATGGTGTATGTATTGCTTTGTCTTTCATCTTAAGTTAGTGAGACTGACCATTGAGCATTTAGAAAAATATAAGATTTATCTTAGAGTCTTTTTGAAATCTTTTTACTCACTTTAATGCCTGAGTCAGTTTGAAAGTCTAAATTTTATGAATAGTTTATTCCAAAACTTTTAAATGTTACTTACTTCCATCATATTAAATTGAGGGATTATTTGCTTGAATTTATGTCTAGGATATTGTTTAGTAGTGTTAAACTACAATCCATTAAATTTGTCTAATTAAAATTAATTGATAAGAGTTAGTATTCCGCTATAAGTGATTATATTTATTATGGATTAATCATTTTTTATTAAGGAGCTATACTTGTATCACTTAACTGGCTTTGATTTTGTACTAAGATATTCACTCTCTTAAAACTCATCTATATTAAATCAAGATAACAGTTTGTTGTACTTAAGTAGTTTGCGTAGCTAATGAATATCCAACCATTAAAATACAATTAGATTGGTATTATGCCTTTAAAATTGTTTTTCCATCAGTCACATCTAAAAATATTATTATTTCAAACAAAATTTAAAAAAATTTAAATAAAAAAAAATAACAAACACAGAAGGGGTATACTAAACGCACCAGACCGAGATCTGATATACACGCTAGCAGAAAACAAGAATTTACCCAGCTAGCCCATCTGACAACAAAGATCATCAGAAACAATAAAAACTAGTGGGGACTGCATATCCTAGAAGCCATAACATTCATCATTAAAATAATCATCAGGAAAAAACACGAACACATCAACCAGTACTAAATAGAACTCAAAAAACTACAGTACCCACCTGAAAATGACGAATCAAACCACTAACTATGGATTATGTAGACATATTAACTTCTTAGACTACTAAGAGTTAACAATAAATTTATTAAACCCTAAACTGAATAAGCAAAGGGTCTAATAACTAAAGAAACAAACGAAGCACCAGCACCCAGTCCCCACCCCGCACAAACAAACAAAATAATAAATAAGAGCCTGGGACCCCTCAGTCCAAAAAACAGAGGCGCCACGCCTCGACATTAAGAGCGAACCCAACTACCCACAGAGAAATGAAAAAATCAAAACCCCAAAAAAGATAGAGAAGAAAATCATCTACGACGACGAAGACTCCAACTGGGGCGACGAGAACAAACAATTCTACAGTGACGAGTCCTACAGTGAAGACTCGATAGAGCAAACTCTCTTGGGTTCAGAACACCATTTCCAATCCCCTCCAGAAGGGACTAGGTAATACTAGAAAGACCTACTCAATTTAAGTGATGACGCACTTAAAATAAATTAGTATTAAATAGAAAAAAATTAATTCATAGTTTTGGATCCAACTATAAATTAATAATAATTAATTATAAAAGAAGACCTACTATATATGTAGTAACAAATTAATAGAGCAGAACTCCAAGAGAGACTAGATAACAGAATAGCATGCATCTCAATATGGACTTCATGTCCCAGCTCAAGTCTTTTCCAAACCATTAATTAATTCGCCCAAGCATTACTAGTGTTCTCACCATTAGACTAACCAACAGCGAAAGGAAATTTCAACTTAAACGACGCGACTCTAAAGACCACTATCTAAAATCAAAGTTGAGTCGGAGTAACTTAAGAAATTGTGAGTATGATCAGACTCTTTGCCTTAATCATCATGAAAAATACAGAGGCAAGAGAAAAGAGCTGCATCCTGATCAACATCCAACCAGAAGAATTTACCAACAGAGTAAAGAGCCACCTAAAATGCCTCCAAAACCACGCATACTTCATAAAAACAGACATAATCCAACTCCTCACCACAAGGCTTAAAAATCAAATAGCCCTCAAAGAGATTAACTTATTAATAAGAATCTAAGCCCTAGACAACAGATTTAGATTCAAAGAATCTGGATACAACATCGAAATTCTTAACTCAAAAAAATACTCAAAAAAGAAGAGCAATAGACCAAACAAAAGAAGACACAGTAGCAACAAAAAGAAGAAAGGAACAAAAGAAGAGGAAGAAGATGAAAACTTAGTATACCTTAAACAGAATGTTCTAAATTAATTATAAAGGGCTTGTCCCTTACATAGTGATAGCCACTATATACATACGGGTGGCCTTGAGCCCCCAATGTGGATTAATTATTATTATTATTATTTCAAACAAAACTTAAATAAAGATCTGTCTACTTACTAATATTGAATTAGCTATTACCCTTGATTGTCAAAATTGCCCTTTGAAAATGCATCAATGATAATACTAAGGTTAAGAATAATTATTAAGAAAGTAATGTGACATATTTTGGTATGCAAATATATTTGAGCTTAGTATTGATACTTATTAAGTGGAGTTTATTTTTATGGTAAGGTTTTGAGCGAAAAAGCTAGAATCTGAAAGATCTAGTACACCGAAGTTTTGGATTGTGATGAAATAAATCTGTAATGATCTAAATCTCTATATTTGCTTAGCTTATTTTCAGAGAAGAACCAATTTGTAAATAAAAAGCAGAAATTAATTTAATATTTTCAAAAGTTGGATGTATTTTTATGTTACAATTTTAAATGTAGAGATCCTGCTTGCTATTATAAACCCCCATAGATCAACTAAGACATGAGAATTGGGGTTAAGAACAATTAATTAAGAATTAAATATTATTGGCGTATAATTTTAATGTTTGGACTAATTATAAAAACTATTGGCTCGATTAATTGTCCTTATAAAATAATCCAATCATGGTGTGTAAATTTGTTTTTAGCCTAATCATTTATATTATTATTATTAGCCAATTAAAATTATTTTTTAATCTAATTTTTCTTAGCTCCAATCCTCGCTTCTTAATTGAACTATGGGGTTTTAGTTAGATTTATGAAAAATAATAAGAAATAGATAAATTAATAATAAAATGAAAGCTTATGATGTAAACTCTGGTCTAGCCTGAGCCCTCAATGTAAGTTACAAAAATCATATCTAATAATATTTTTTAAAGAGGTCCAGAGAGGTCAGAGTAAAGGAGGCAGAGGACAGATACATCGCAGACCAGTTAAAAAAACCGGGAAGAAGGATACATGCAGATGATGGCATTTACAAAGGTGATTGGAAAGATAAGACTGTTATTTTTGAGATTTCCATTTATGATTATAGTAACAAGAATTCCAATTCACTTGCATTAAATTCTTACTTTCATCTATTTTTCTTTTTATTTAACATAATTTTAAGCAATTAGGCTTATTAATTTCATATCAATCCACCATTTGAAGCAGTAAACTACTCTAATTAATAAATTTATAAAAATGTGATATAATTGCTAACATTCATTATCATTCGTTGATCTTCTATTCCTAATAATTGTATCTATCCAAAAGCATTGAAATTCTAACTAGGTACTTTGCTATGTAGTATCCCATTCGCATTAATGTCGCTCTTAGTAAGATTGACAAGATCTTTTTTCTCGAAAGTTACTCTAATTGTGCTATTTGCAACCATCTAAATATCTCCAGAAGTACTTAGAAATATATTTTAGATGCTGATATTCTCGTATTATGTCTTTATAGAACATCAAGGCCCGATATCAATTATAAACTTTGTTATTAAGATTGCTATAAGTAATGATTAATGCTATTGCTTGATTATAATTCTACGCTTAAAGTTACAATTAACTTTGAATGATAGAGGCATTCTTAATTTCAAGAAGATCGCCTACTTAGAAAAACAGATGTCTCTTAGCTGTTAAATTAGAATCTCTTTTCTGAACCTTTTTATTGACTGTTGATACAAATATATTTGTTGAAGCAAAGGAAGAGTAAAGAATATTGACACAATCGTTAACTGAGATTTAAAGATTAGGCTAAATATTTGAAGCATTCTTAATTAATTCATTGAAATTTGAAATCAAGATTCTAGCCTACGACTATGAATTTAGTGCCAATTTCATTGAAGCGATGTTAATTGAATTAATATCTATGTCACCATTGGTTGATTTCAATTAAATCTATTTTTTTGTTTAATTTTATTACAATAGTTTAAATTCTTATAAAATGAAGCATCATTTGGTATTTAAAGGGCCTATCTTCACTATCACTTCTCCCATCAATAGTGATATTCCTCTCTATGAATATCTTCATATTGGATGCATTATTCAGAAATCTCAAGCCAATTTAAAAATACTTTTGCCTCTGATTATAAAAAACTTGACTCTTTCTGTCATAATAAGCTCAGAGTCTTGAAGCTAAATTGAACATTTACTTCCAATATACAAAGTGTGTCTTTATGATGCAATCCAATAATTAAAGTCCCGATAGTTCACTTTGAATGAATAAAGCCTGCTATGAATATGGATTAATTTGTTATAAACCCTTTAAAGAATTCTAAGAATCTATAAGTAATTGACATGAAATGAACAAAATAAATAGGTATTGAGAATTATTACACCCATTGTAACGCTTTTTTGCATAATTCTATCACAAGTATAGTTTCCATTTCTAAAGTTATGAGGCATAGTAAAATAATTAGAATTTAATCGGCCTTTATTTATATACTATCTTTTAACACATCCCCTGATATAGTTTGCATATTCACTCTCTTTTATTTATTATTAGTGTAAAAGCTTGAATCTATCTTAGCCTAATTAAGATTAATGTCTGTATTTGACCTATAATTAGACGAAGAAGTTCCCAGTTTAACTTTGCTTAAAGTTATACTTCCTTATAGCGATATAATTTAAGCGTCTTATGATACTTTAATTTACAGTTAAAATAAATCTGTACCATTTATTTCACATTACTTAGAGCATTCATTTGAATTTAACTACTTGCACAATACTCTCATCAGTGATGCTGATAGATCCATTCTATGATAAAATTACTGCGTCCTTTGAGATATCACTGGTCTATAAGGCTAATTTCTATAGGTCAACACCGCCTTGACCCTGTGTATATATACAGATTAAGTTTAGATATTTATTTGTTATAATCTTATTCCTAAATTCTTTATATCTTTACCTGTAATATGATTACCCTTATTTTTATTGCAAGAGTTTGTATTAGCTCTTTTCGATAGTTTAATACTATGACTGACTTTAAATAGGCATCAAATAGCGCTCAATTCGAGAAAGCAAGTTATATAGAGGAGCTTAAATTATTTATTGAGTGAGTGATAGTTTTTGAATGACTGCTTATATATATTTATTGAACCGAAGAAAGTTTTTACAATGATGAGGCTACATTTTAAAAATTTATTGCATATTTAATATATCTTTCACTAAAGTTAATGCCACATAACTTAAAATTTTAAAGTTTACTAATCTGTCTTAGTGATTTAATTGTAATTTGATTATCTTTAGTGTTAGTAAAGTTAATTATGCCTCCTGATTATTAAAAAATAAATTAATTGTATGTAGGCACTTGGATATATTTTTGTAGATAGCATCTAAATCATTTGTGATTTATTTATATATTAATTTAATTAATATATGCCAAATGCATGTTTTACTCTGTGCTGAAATATACACTGAATTCTCTGAACATACACTTCTAGATAAATCTGAATTTTAAATAATTATTAATTTAAAACAATATGAAATAATTTTTTGTCTGCAATTATAGCGATGTGATAATCTGATTGTTCACTTCCTCCTACTGTAGTTGTATAAATAACACTATGCCAATATGACAATACTTTAAATATTATTTTTTATTATTTATAGCAATGATCCAAACCTTCTTTCCTGTGATATTGCTGTACCGATTTACTTTCACAGAATTAACTGCATATATGATTATTGGTTAAGTGGTAGATTCAGCATTTATACTAATGTTATTAAGAGTTAAGTTCGAGCGCGGATTCCTAAAAATTGACTCTAGAAATAGTTATAATTTGTGTTTATGCGAATATATGAATACAAAAAGAGATCAGATTTGTCTGCCTAAGGGGCCACTCTTATTTAACTTAACAACAACTATTCATTTGAGGAAGATTTTTGGATCACAAGATACATAAATAAATTATTAATATACTGTTTTATGTCTTAAAATGCTAAATATTTGTAGGGTTTGAAGATTAATGAGCAATAGCTGATAATGTTACGTTCTAAGAGAAATTGATACTTTAATCTCTCATTCATGTTATCTTAGGTAAAATTAACTATATATAATAAGCTCAATAATCCTCATACTATCTTCAGTGAAATTCAAATCTTAAATGGATCTTAAATTGATAAAAGATGTTGAAATTCTTATCATAGGACTTAGTGATGGCAACTTTAAAGTTATAACAAAATTTTAATTGAACATTTTTACTTACGTCCAAGTAGAATGTCAAGATAAGTCTTCAATTTTATGAATCTAATCTATAAAGCATTGAGCTATGTAGAATTGATATTTACTTTGCCTTACTGATCCAAAATTCAGGTATCTATTTGAGAGATATTTAAGAAATAATTTAATTATTTAATTAGAAAGTTAATTTTTGGTGAAAACCCTACCTGAGACTTTCTAATAAAGCGTTTACTATACTAAGGCCTCATGAGGGTAGGAAAGGGGTTTCAAAGATCATGTATTAGAGGTGAGTATGCGGAGTTCAACCCAAAAATTCCTGCTCTAGAAGCGGATTGAATAAAATAGGTTCCTCTGTAATTGATGAGCTTCCTAGATAAAAGGGGATAAATGAAGGTGGTGCTTAGTTTTCAAAAGTGAGGTGACGAAAACCATACAAACTAACGGTAAGTTATTTTCCTCTCCTAAGATGGGTACTAAGCTACAGCGGCGTAAGGCATGGATTACGATACCATGGGCGGTTGACCTAGAAGCATTTCTTTACTGATATCTTCAGAGGAGCTGAACTCGCAAGCTCTGTCATTACACCAAGAGATGTGAGGTAAACATCTTTATCAAAGGGGAGATGAAACTGAGTCTGCCCAGTTTATTATTGGTCTTCAAGATTCTAATCCAGGAATCACACTTGCTACTTCACGACTCATTCTGAAATACGTCTAGTATTAAATTGATGGTTGATTAGTTAATAGTGATATGTTAAAATTAATTTGAGTTTACTCAATATTCAAGAATTATCTTACATGTCAGTGTAGATGAAGTTTTGAAAACCAATTTCCATGTTCAATTAGTCAGATGCATATTCTGTTGAAATGCTCATGTTGCAAAAGGTTCTGTATTTAGTATTAATTATAAAATCTTTCGTGTTTTATGATATTACTTTAGTATAATTCTTTGATTCCAACTGTTTCGGTAAGTAGTAAGGCTTGATTAGGATATTAAGTAAATCCTCTTAGTTGTCTAAGTTCCAATAAATATAAATCTTTTACAGTTTTGGAATTTTTGGTAATTAAATTAATTTCTGCACTAATGATGGTTAGCGAATCCTGGTCGACAAAGTAAATTATGCCTGGTCCTTTATTTCTGCATATTTGCGTCTATCTCAGATCAATACTATTCATGTAATCTATAGTATGACCAGGATTTGTGGTAACGTAGTTGGTATAAATTAGAATCTTTTCAAAAATTATCTACCCTCCAGCTCCTCAATTTCCTCTGTTTTTGTCGTGTCCACCATTAGCCACGATTCTTGCTCCAGGCTCAATATTTAAGATAAATAAAAAGAAAAATTGATGATTTTAACAAATTGATTTAGATTAATAAGAATACTATTTATTAAAAATGGAAGCATACTTACTCCATTAGTTTTATCATCTTTCCATTCTCCTTCGTATATAAATATATATATCTCAGTACACAACCCAGATTTAATTTTATTGTGCCCTTGACTTCCGCAACTGAAATTTCTGTCCAAACCTCTCACTATTATTACCAGGCTGGTTCTCTAAAAAATAAAATTTTCAGATATGTCTTTTGTAACTTACATTTTTTGTTTGTGTAATTGCTCCATCATCGTCGCCTTTAAGAGTATTCTTATTAATCTAAATCAATTTCTTGTAATCATCTATTTTTCTTTTTATTTTTAGGTAAAAAAGGCCTACATTAATTTGAGTTTATTCACTTTGCCTTCAATTCTTAAATAATCTGCTATTCTTCCTCCTAAGTTTGTAGAAATATCGCCTGAAACCTTTTGAAATCCTATTACTGTTGTTTTAGTTTAAGAGGTTTTTTAAACGTTAGGCAGCAAATTGAAGAATCCATAGGTCTTTCTAATGACAGTCACTTGTGAATAAATTAAAAATACCATACTTTATGTGCCTCCTTCATTCAAGTATGTAATGTATTAAAGAAAATTAATAGAAGTAAGAAGTTCCTTGACTCTAAAGTGTACTTAAAATTTGGTCAATAGTAGCAGTATTATTTATCAATGATGTACTATCTATTATTATTGCGACATTTGGATCCATTATTACAACTTGTTCTCCAATTAATAAAATATTTACTGTGAGTTATAATTTCTTAGCCTGTCCAGTTAAATTAAACATTACATTAATATAAGAATTTATGAAAAACTGGCATCTGTACTTTCCATTCTAGAAGATAATATTTATGAAAAATAATTTGAAAAACTTATGATTGTAGAAATTAAATTAAAAATGAGTTGAATACTTATTATACTAACCAAAAAAGGAAATTGCTTAAAAGGTGTTTCATCTTCTTCAGAATCTTTAAAGTCTTCTAAGTCCACTCTCTGTGTCTTCTTTTGAAGCACCACTAAAAAATTAAAATTAAAGATATAATTTTTGTAACTTATATTTTGTGAGTGTTCTACCCTCCACCTCTTCTGATTAGTAGGAACAATTTTTTAAAATATCCACTTTTCTTATTAAATTAAATATTACTTAATATAAATCATAATTCCGTTCTTTGATATACGAAATCTATTATTAATTAAATATTCAGATCTTTTATGAATCAGTTATTCTCAAATATTAGAGTATGCTTTAATAATCTTAAATTAATACAGATATATATTTATTAATATTTTTGTCGTCAGTATTCTAGAATAATCGCATTATTTCCTTTAGTAGTGGATGTATATTTTCTGATGTAAGAGTCTTTGAGTCTGCTTCATATTAATCTTCAGTTTCTTCAATTTTTTTTAGAATGACTAGTACTCTAAATTTTAGGAAACCAAAACATACCGTAATCTTAGTTAATGGTATTTTGTGGCTTGAAACTACCATCTTCATAAATATCTTAATGGTCTCAAGGTTCCAAATCATATTTTAGTTCTAACTAAGACTCATAGTAACTATTCTTCAATACAGTTTGATGGAAGAGCCATTAAAAGATAAACAAAGCTAAAGAAAGCTTTTTGATTATCATATCAAATTTAATTAAATTATTATAACATTGTTTGATTAAACTTATTTTTAGAAAATTTCATTAATATTTCTTTTTAAATTTTGAAACTATAGGAGATTAATTAATATATATAATTTACTATAAATAAAATTGTATCTCATATTTAATAAAAAAATGTCTTGAAATTATATAATTGTGAAATTAGAAGAGAGACCACCTTTAGTATAGGCTACTAACGACCACTAAATGCATAGATCGTTTTACATAAGCAAAATATCAATTGACTATTCAAATGTTAATTAAAGCCAAAATATATAATTTGATGAATAAGGGAGTTAATTATTTAATGAAATGTGGAACAGCAGACATCACGCCACCCCATCTTAATAAAAAGGTAAAGTAATTTAAATTTAAAGTAATACTTTGACAAGCATTTCAATGTGATTTTTAAGTTTTCCTTTGATTTCTATTCAGATGCAGATGAGTGAAACAATTAAGGGCCGTAAAGACTATAGACCCATATGAAATAAATACTCTTGATGGAACAAAAATTCCAAAATATTCAAGAGTTTACAAGTAGCGATATCTTCACTGTAAACTTGTTTGGATCCCAAATTTTCAAGCAGTTAACTCAATGGACAACTAAATTTTACACCCAACTAATAAAGAATTTATTAATATGCTATAAAACTATCACTTTATACAGCGATGCAAGCATAGCATCATCTTAGTTTTTTAGATCATAAGCCTCAGATAATTCAGTATTAAAATAGAAAAGAGTTCAATGAGCTATGTAGGTAGAGTATCTCAATCTTTCATTTCTAATGCTACTGAATAAAAATTTTTAAATTCTTTAAAAAAAGAGATATCTTTATTAATTTAAATAAAAACAGACAAACAACTTTAATTGAATCGCTAAATTAAACCCTAATTTCACTTCTCTAAGAAATTTTCCAGTTGCTTAATTTTTTTCATTCATAAATGAGCAAAAACTCGAATCTTAGCAAATATCAAACAGCTAAAACAATAGCACTTCACAATCCTTATTAGCAAAATAATTAACACCATATTACTTAGTTAAAAACTCCTCAAATAAGCATTAAATTGACAAGAGATGAAAGAAGACATAAACCCTTATTTAGGATGAATGATTATGATTATTTGAAAGTAATTAATAATCGTAATGCTAAGAAGTAGCTTAACTAAAAAATAAACTGGGTTAAGCCAAACTAAACATTCTTGAGAATAAAGATATCTGTCTAAAACAAAAATAATATATCATACATCAATAGTAAATAGATTGAGAGATTCTATAAATCTAGGGAGAATAAATGGGATTTATAGATCGAATTTATATAACAGATTAATTAAGATTGCATTCTAGTTAAAGAGTAAATTTTAATAGAATTTGATTAAATTAATTTTGATTTAATACTTTAACTTAAGTAAATATCAATGTTAAATATTAATATGCAATAAATTATTATTAAAAATTCTAACATGCAAACAGATTAAGCAGATAGATCTAAGTTAATATTTAAATTACTAAGATTTTATGCGACAAAAAGAATTTATAATCCTGCCCGCTAAGTCCAGGAATAATGTATAATTTTAACTATGGTAAAGAAAATGTTACTATTTCTTAGAACACAATGAATAACATTTTAAAATTTCTTAGTTTTAGTGGAGGGTTGTTTCAAGGTAATTTTTATTTATGTTGGATGGCTTAATTCATTTCAGGGAATAAGGGTAGGTAATTCATTAAAAGATAATTAATATTACAATTAAATTCTCACTTAGAAATTGTATATATAATATTTTTTTCCTGATCATGAAAGCCCCTATAGAACCTAATTTATTCCATAATTTCGCTGTCAGACTTTTAGGACTGACTAAAACTACCTAAATAGGCTTAGGTAGTCTTTAAGCTCTTCAACTCATTTTAAATGAAAAGTAAAATATGAAAACGATTCGATCTTTTGGACTCTTAAAACAAAGAAATAGTGTGGCCTTTGATTTTTAATCACCTCATTAAAAAATCGGAGGTGGGCTAACTTGAGATTTTATAGTTTACTAATCCAGTTTAACTCTTTATAACTATTAATCATTAAGCAATCTTAACAATTACAATACTAAAAAACAAATTGCCTATGTCAGGGACTTCATCCCCAAAAATACTATGAGAAAATTCTAATATTTAAAATTTAGAGCAAAATGTTCTTGATAATCCAAAGTAATTGCAAATGATTAAGCAATAGTTAGCAACAGATTGAACTCATGAAAACTTTCATTTTCCTATAACTGTAAAACTAACAGCTAAAATGAGCAATATTTCATTAATTTAAGCACAATTAAATTAATTTCAATTGCTCTCTTAAATCATTAACTAGTTATTCAAAATTATATTTTCAGCTATTTTTATCAATTTACAATTTAACAAGCTAAATTAGCAATTGATTTAAACATAGAGCAACATCAATAAAATTCAAAAAGTATAAGAGTCTCAAAATTCTTCTCCCAACAAAACATAAATAGATCCTCTTTCTATAAATAAAAACACCAATAAATTCAATTGCAGCTATCCAGGAATGAAAAGTAAGAGGTTTTGATTCCATACTTATTAAGAAAGATCCAAATGCTAAAATTTAAATGAGAAAAAAAATGAAAAGTGAAGATAAAGACATTTAGCAATAAACAAAGTCTACTTTAATGCAATGCTACAAGAGGAAGAAAGTTTCAAATTAAACAATTACTTCATTTTAAAAGATAAGAAAAATAGCGAAAATATAATATAAATATCAAGGTAATGCTTTCACTCAGATATAAGCCATGATGAAAGTACTTATAAATGAAACGGCAAGGATCCAAGTGATTGGGTTTATTTTATTTTAATTGAGAGCTACCTTACTAGGTACAAAGCTTTAGTAGGCTTCTCTCATAGTAAGAATCCCCAGATATATATCTTAGGAGATAGTAAACTTAATTTGTATACCAAGCCAAGTAATCAAAGAAGTTCATCTTAAAATAAAATTAACACTTCAGAAAATGGAAATTTTCAGCAACTAATTTGTTGAAACTCTCTCAATATAGTTAGACATGACAAAATGTTTGAATATTGAAGGCAAAGAAGATTTATTTAAGATGAAAACGAAGAAGTTTATACAGTGTAGAATATAATGGGACTGGAACGTAAATTATATTAACTTGAAACCATTGATAGTATTGATTACGAATCATCAAAATTATATTCAAAAATTGAAGTAAAGGGAATGTTCAAGTGCAAAAGTCTTTTGATAAAATGCTTAATTAAATATAAATATAACATCTCTCGTTGATATAAATTAAAAAAATTAGGAGGATCCAAAAGAGTAAATCTAAGCTAAAGATATAAAATCTTTAGAAAAAACTCAATCAATAAAAATTCAAAAAGATGCAAGAAATCTCTTAAGATAGGGATGAGCTATCTGATAAATATACATTACTCTCAAACTAATAGTACATTTCTAAAGTTGTTTCTCCTAAACATTTAACTAATGAAGAGTTCTACAGTAGACTTGAAAAATAAGGTAAATAGTAAAAACAAATGGTTAAATCTCATTTAGATAAAGCTCCAAGGCTTAAAATCTCAAGCAATTCATCTAAAATTACTTTCTTTCTCAAATAATGAGTGTACTTTCACACTTAACTTATAATAATGCAAGTTAAACAGTCATTGTCTCTTCGAAGCAGAGAAATACTCAATTATCTACAGACTAATCAGTGAAAAAAGTGAGTAAAGTTGATTAACAGTGGAATCATGCATTTTCAAGCGATGGTCACGTGGTCAACGTGGTAATGGTCACCATAGTCACGAGGACCATAAAGGCAGTGGTCACGTAACCACGTATCTGGTGAGTTGAGGGGTTGTCATATATTTTCTTGCATTTATTTCTAAGATTCACGATCGATTTAATACACTTTATAACAATAATTATAAATATATAGATAAAAAATATGTATAACTAAAGCGGGGTAAAAGTATAAAAAATTTGTTACTAAGGTATATAAATTGAAATTTAGAAGAAGGTTAAAGTGCATTTAAATTTATTAAACATACTGAAATGAAATAATAAAGAATTAAAGTTAAATCTAGATCCCAATTGAGACTACTACATCTTTTAGGTTGTGGTTCATAGCAAATACCTCAAGAATGTATTCACCTGGGCATAAGTTTTCAGCATAGCAATATGTTTCGTCAGGCTTCTGAGATTAGAAGCTAATGTGCGATGCTATGACTCTAGGTGGCTTGTACCCTTCCTTTTTTATAGTGTAATATCCCTTGCCACAAATCCATGCTTCCTCAAATGAGTGTCTTACTACATTTCAATTGCCTGAATGCACCACATCGCCATTTGTTGTCTTGACCCATACAATCTTATCTAAATACCTAAATTGAAATTTAAGAAATTAATTCATGCTTACTTGTGCCCATTGTGATGTATGAACTCCCTTGCCTGCTGTTGCTTCAAGTTGACTACCCAGAGTATCATAAAGCCATCAGTTTAGATCAAATGTAGGGACATGTTCAGGAAATCTGAGTCTTTTAGTAATGGGTAAGATGGCTTAAATCCGTGACTAGCATTTTATGAGAAACTGTCCCAGGGTGGATCTACTATGATTATGTCAAATAGCCTGCCTGCATATCTAAGTTGTGCGTGTTTTAGCTCTGCCCATACATCTGGCCTGGTCACATCTGCGATAAATGGGATTGATTGAATTTATTTATTGCTTTGAATTTGTTAAGGTAGAATTTTTTGAATACAAGTCGATATAATACTGATAAATCAAAAAGAGAGATATATAATCAGGTTCTTCTTAAATCACTTATTAAAATTAAAAAGCTTAAATTAGGTTATAGTCTTTAATCTATCGCAGTTCAAGTTCCATGTTTATCTCTGCTCTCTGCTTAGTGATGTGTAAGAAGCTTTTTTCTCTGTACTTCTAGTGCTTCAATCTGTGTAGTATCAGTTAAATCCGTTCTCTCACATTTCGGTGGTTTTTCATTGTAAATCTGCGTGATTCTGAGATTTCGTCAATTGATTCAGAGCTTCCGTAACTAACAGTATACTGTTGAACACGAGCAACAACTGTAAAAAATTGTATCGTAAATCGATATATTTTATTTTACATATAATTTGTTGCTACACCCTCACATTAACATAACTATTTTCTCAAGTATTTTTCATTTTTGACTAAAATTAAAACATTTCTGGATGAAAAGAATTCTCTAAAGAGAAATAAGTTTTTGCTAAAGCAAAAACATTTTAGGCAAAAATGAAAAATACTTGAGAAAATAGTTATGTTAATGTGAGGGTGTAGCAACAAATTATATGTAAAATAAAATATATCGATTTACTATACAATTTTTTACAGTTGTTGCTCGTGTTCAACATTATACTGTTAGTTACGGAAGCTCTGAATCAATTGACGAAATCTCAAAATCACGCAGTTTTACAATGAAAAACCACCGAAATGTGAGAGAACGGATTTAACTGATACTACACAGATTGAAGCACTAGAGGTACAGAGAAAAAAGCTTCTTACACATCACTAAGTAGAGAGCAGAGATGAACATGGAACTTGAACTGCGTTAGATTAAAGACTAAAACCTAATTTAAGCTTTTTAATTTTAATAAGTGATTTAAGAAGAACCTGATTATATATCTCTCTTTTTGATTTATCAGTATTATATCGACTTGTATTTCAAAAATTTTGCCTTATAACATTTCCATTAAATTTTCACTCATTTTAACAATTCCTTGATCTTCTTGGGGTTTACCTTGATAGTTTTTGAGATTATTATTATTTTGATTCACAAACTTGTCCATGACTGAAATTTCTGAAAATGTGATATCTGAATTGTCGATTTTTAAATTACTAAATCTCTTTGTTATTAGGCATACTGAATTAAATGTCAAATGTCTCTACATGTTGTAATAGTACTTTTCTTTTAATCTTTAATCTTGTTCTAAGAATGGATAACGAAATTATTATGAATTATTCTTTAATATAAATTGATCTTTTTTAACACTACTGCTAGGATCATACAACACCTTTTAATTTAATTTCAAATTTTACTTGATTTGTTATTTTTGCTGAATAAATTATCCCAATCTTTCATTGTTGTGAATTGATTCTATGTATTTCTAGTATAATTGTTTTTTAATGAAAGTTAATTCTTCCTCGCTCACATTTTGTTATTAATTAAATAAGTCTTCTTAATTAACTTGAATAATTTAATCTTTTTTAATTTCATTTTCATTATTTTTTTCATCATCACCATCCACATTATTTCCATCATCATTATTATTTCTGTAGTTGTCATTTTTATAACTATTGGCCAACTCGATGTTGTTTGAGTTAATAAAAGGTTCTGTAGACTTAATCATCCAGTTTAACATCTAGGTACTTCTCTATGTCATCATTAGTAATAAACCCAAAATCCTCAAATTGATTTAGTTTTGATATAAGTGGTTAGTGATTATGACCATGGGCATCTCTAATTTGTAAAATAAATTCCCTCTCTATATTTTAATGGTGCTTTATTCATGCCTATTCTTGTTTCTGTAAGTTATTATTGATTTTTTATAATTTTTTTGTAATGGTATACCAAGCACATCATTTATGCTATTTGAAGGGCAGATTGCCGTTTCTTTGCCATTTGTAATTATTATTGCATTACTTGTTACAATGGATTTAGCGGGAGCCTCCGCTAAGTAAGGTTAATCAAGTTTCATTCAATTAAATATTCAAGTTCCTGATGAACTCTCGTATTTACTATCGAGGTCTGTTTATTTTGATTTCTTTTTGTCAACAAACTTTATTTGGAGAACAAATCTCTTATTTTATAATTTGGGAATAACTGTGTAAATTAGCCTGTGGCTAAATTTGTGATTCTAACCTTCCCCATTGTGGTTATTTTAGCTCAGTAGTTATTTTTAGCATTCTCTTTGAATGCTTTTGCTTTATTTGATTTGTTAAGCATACTATTTGGATTCTCTAATTGCCTCAAATATTAAAATCCTTTGCTTTATGGGAGCTTAATCATAAACCCAGATATTATTTCTTTAATAACACATCCAGTATGAGATTGAGCTTGAGAGTTGCTAAATGTAAGTTTAGTTACTTTAATAACAGCTCGAGAAAATAGGTGCAAAGGCCTATAAGCATTATTTGACCATGTAAAAATGCACATTTTATAACAAATTGTCTGAATAGCAAGGGCATTGTTTTCGAGAATGGCTGGGCTGCGATAACTTTGAAATGGTCAGCATGAATTGTCCTTTCGATATAATTTTGGCTACATCTCTTAAAGTTGATTAAGCAAAATAAGTTCTCGAAAGGTTTGAAAATCAATCATAATTAGGCCAAGCAATCTTCGCACTTTCATTCTAATTAACTGCACTAGATGACCTTTTAGAAGAGAATTTTTAATTTAAAGAATTATCTGACTTCAAGTAGGTAACTAGGCTTATAGGATCTTTTGAGAGAAATTTTTAATCTAGTATTTTATAGTAGATTCGTATCTCTCAAGCATAAAATAGGATTGATCACATTTAAAACCCCTAAATCCATTAGTGAGGTTTATAAGTGCTTTGATTTGTAGGGTATAGTTGGGGTCTTATTGGGGCTAGTAGAGATAACGCAAGTTTAATGTGTATTTAATTAATATTAAATGATAATAAGTGTATTTAATTCAAACGAATTTTATCTGCTTGTCTTTGTGATACCTCTTGAAGCTAGCTCTCTTTAATTCAGTTAGTATATCGTCTAATGATTATCTGGGATATGCTGGAGCTCTTACGATTATCATCTCAACTATATTCTTGATCCCATCGCAGACATCTTCTTGTTTAATATGTTTAGTTGCCAAACTTATTAATTATTTCGAGTGCTTTGTTCAAAAGTATGCCATACTTTCCATTTCGCACTCTAAGATATTAGCAGCAATTTCTCATACATCCCACTCAAAACCAGAAAACACCTAAGTGAGGTTTATAAGTGCTTTGATTTGTAGGGTATAGTTGGGGTCTTATTGTGGTTAGTAGAGAAATTAGGCCAATTTGCAAAATGAGAAATAGAAATTAGCGAAATTTAGGGTCTATTTATGATGAGAAATATTTAGATTTACTGACTTAAGCTTAGGTATGGTACGAGTATTAATATAGATTAAGTCAAACCAGTATTGAATTATACAGCTATAGCAAAGCTCTTACACAAGAGTGCCTCTACTGTTAGGTATCACTGCATGTTAGCTGTTTAGCATTTTAATTCTGGTACTTGAAAACATCCAGTAAGAAAATAAAAGTTCACTCAGACCCATATTGACTACCTCTGTGACTCTAAGACTTTAAAGTATTGGGCACACTTTCCTTTTGACTAGCGAGCTGTAATGTTTCATCGCAGGTTTCCTGACATGCGTATCTCTCCTTAGACTATAGCCAACATTTATAGAAGAAATGGTATTACTTTCAAGACTGTCAACAGAGTGAAGAGAGTGATTGATTTTACAGTGCCATTTTATAGTAATAATTTAAACTATATATATGATTAAATGCAGAGAGCTATTACTAATAACATCAAGTTCATACACGCTGATGAAGCTGTATTTTACCTTCAACACCTTTATTAATAAGTCTTGGTACAAGAAGTATGATAATATAGAAGTTTATGATTAAAAAGTAAAGGTAGTCACCCATGCAATTTTAGCTGGTATAAGTGAAGATTCAGGCTTAGAGAGTTATGTTATTCACCCTCGCTCTATTAAGCGAGAGCAGTATATCGAGTTTTTGCATAAGCTCAGCGAGAACTATAGCAACCAAGAAATCATCCTGTTTGTTGATAGTTTATGAAGAGTTAAAAATAACTCCTGCTGTATACAACGCTCCTTATAGCCCATAATTTAATGGAATTGAATTCTACTGGAGTAAAATCAAGACTTACTACAAGAAGCTACTGCTGTATTATCTAATGCATGATTTACCAATCGATACAGTAGACTTAATACAAAGTAGTTGCAAGAGAGTGTGAAAGGATAAGACTACGATATGTGCAAGGAAAGGAAGAATGAATGTTTATTAATAAGCTTTAGACTTAAATGAATGAAATAGTTCACATATTAAATGGACCCTTAAAAGGATTAGGCTTCTCTTTCTTCTCCTCTTCTTATGGCTTGCTTGGGCCCATATTTCTTCTCTTAGTGCCAGCTCCTGCATCTATGTTCATATCATCTGGCTTTTAGACATCTTTATAAAGCCTCTTGCTCACCTCATGAATTGTCTCCGACTTTCTTTCTCTGTGAACCTTTGCATGCTCTTTCATAAGATATATACCAGTGCCAGATTTTCCTACAAAGTTATATGTCAAAGCTTACTTGAAAGATAAGGATGCTTCTTAAGTTCCTCTAGCCAAGCTGAGCTTATTAGAATGCCTTGCTTTTTCTAGTCTTCAGGAGAGATAGAATACCGTTTCTTATGTGCTTCTTCAATTATTTCGCTGAGATACTCTTCTTTTATTGTACCAAGAACACCAAACAAATAGGTCCTCTTTGGTAGTTTATTAGAGAGTTGTTTCTTGGTAGGAAGGTAAACTACCTCTTCGTCATCATACATGGCATCCTCATAAAGATTAATGACTGAAATCTCAGGGTAGTTAGGAATTTCTATTAGTTTAATCTCTTTATTTTTAAAAGCTTTCTTCTCCTCATAAAGTATTGCTTTTAAGAATGAAATTTTGGTACCTTCCATCGTTGGAAGGAATAATCCAACTGTATAATATGTTAATAGTCATCAAGTTATCTTACCATGTAAAGTTAGGTATCGATATAGATCTTCCTTACTTCTGAATCTTGATATCATTTCTTGAGCCTCAACTCTTTTCATTTAATCATTGAGTGATTCCATCTTTGTTCCTCTTCCTATAAATGAAATTCAAATTATAATTTATAGCGTTCTAGATCCTACTGCTTAAAATATTATTATTAAATATGGACATCTTAAAGGAGGTCAACCCTGCAAAGATACGTGGAGAAATTTGTAGAAGCTGTAACAAACTGCAGAGATTGAGCTCCATTTTTATCAATTTAGTTCCATTAAATTAGTACTAAATTTGTTTAAATTTAATTAGTACTGGTACTAAATTCGTTTAATTTTAATTGGTACCAATTTAATAGTACCAAAACTTAATTAGTACCTAGTTTTAAACTAATGAGGTTTTAATGGAAAAGTTCCAAAATGGTTCAAAACCTAATTGGTACCAGTACCAACCTGAATATTATCTAAGTTGGTACCAAAATTAAGAATATTAAGCATAAATTAGAAAATTTATAGTTTTAAACTAAGTATAAATATTATCTCTTACACCTCAAAATCAACCATTATTGTTGCTATGGAAGGTATTATACAGAGTAACTATAACTAGTAAGGTTATTAGACCTTTATACTAGAAATTTAAATCTGAATTTATACATGCGGCTAACTTAAATCGTAAAGCAATCTCTCTTGGAACTGGATAATCATATGTAAACTTTGGCTTACTAAAAAGCCTAAAATTATTTATGTTGAGTGAGATGTAGAGCTGCTCTTGAATTTGAAGCAGAGGTTATTATCATAGAAGTATTAAACCAAAAGGAGAGTGCAGAGATAGGAGTTTGAATTTATTATGTTGAGGAGCTAAAAGAACAGCTACTAGTTGAAAAAATTAAAATATTTTAATGTCAAGGCAGCTAGAATTTTTTTCAACTGAATAAAGCTTGAAGAGGCATATTAAAGAGATAAATTCTGGAAAGGCTAAGGTGTATTTCAAGCTTGAAAAGGTAGATGGCAGGTATTAGTGTAAGACATATATGAAGTCATATACTCACTCAGCTAAAGTTAAAAGGCATATGCAAAAGCATCACCTTAGTGAGTTCTTGATTTAAGATGTAGTTACTCAAAAACTAGTACCAGCAAATAGAAAATCCAATACTCTTCAGTCACAAAGAGAATAGCATTAAAAGCTCAAGAAGCAGATGCGATTTGAATCGATGAACCAACCAGCAGGGAATACGATTTAAGCATTCTTCAAAGCGAAGGCTATGAGTATACCTGCATTAAATACAGTTGATCTCAGCACTTATATTGAGAACTACTTGAATATAAACATGCCTGCAAAAGCAAAGCTTATAATAGTTAATGAGAATGCATACAAGGTGTATCCTTTCATTTATCTTCTTAAGAATGAACAGTACCAGAATTTATTTGCTAACGAATAAATAATTCTAAGAGAGGCATAGAGAAGAGACTGCAATAATTTACTAAATTTAGATGGTGTCATTGTAGGCTTTGGTTTTATCACTTAGATTAAAGAAATTTGAAATGAATCTTAGAGACTATCTTTATCACAACATATATCCAAATGATTTGAATGATATTATATCAGATATGATAAAGGGTGTCATAGAGTTGCATGAACTTAGATATGTTCATAGAGATTTGAAGCCTGAAAATGTTATGTCGAACCCATTCCCTTTAGAAGTAGTTGTCATCGATTTCAATAGAGCATTCAAAACCCCAAAACCCCTTAATGAGGTTTATAAGTGCTTTGATTTGTAGGGTTATAGTTGGGGTCTTAATGGGGTTAGTAGAGAAATTAGGCCAATTTGCAAAATGAGAAATAGAAATTAGCGAAATTTAGGGTCTATTTATGATGAGAAATATTTAGATTTACTGCTTAAGCTTAGGTATGGTACGAGTATTAATATAGACTAGTCAAACCAGTATTGAATTATGCAGCTATAGCAAAGCTCTTACACAAGAGTGCCTCTACTGTTAGGTATCACTGCATGTTAGCTGTTTAGCATTTTAATTCTGGTACTTGAAAACATCCAGCAAGAAAATAAAAGTTCACTAGACCCATATTGACTACCTCTGTGACTCTAAGACTTTAAAGTATTGGGCACATTTTCCATTAGACTAGCGAGCTGTAATGTTTCATCGCAGGTTTCCTGACATGCGTATCTCTCCTTAGACTATAGCCAACATTTATAGAAGAAATGGTATTACTTTCAAGACAGTCAACAGAGTGAAGAGAGTGATTGATTTTACAGTGCCATTTTATAGTAATAATTTAAACTATATATATGATTAAATGCAGAGAGCTATTACTAATAACATCAAGTTCATACACGCTGATGAAGCTGCGTTTTTTACATTCAATACCTTTATTAACAAGTCATGGAACAAGAAGTATGATAATATAGAAGTTTATGATTAAAAAGTGAAGGTAGTCACCCATGCAATTTTAGCTGGTATAAGTGAAGATTCAGGTCTAGAAGCTTATGTCATTCACCCTCGCTCTATTAAGCGAGAGTAGTATATCGAGTTTTTGCATAAGCTCAGAGGAAAGTATAGCAACTAAGAAATCATCTTGTTTGTGGATAACTTATCAGTATAGAAAAGTTAAACATAACTCCTGTATACAACTTTCCTTATAGCCCATAATTTAATGGAATTGAATTTTACTGGAGTAAAATCAAGACTCACTACAAGAAGCTACTGCTGTATCATCTAATGCATGATTTACCAATCGATACAGTAGACTTAATACAAAGTAGTTGCAAGAGAGTGAATAAAGATAAGACTACGATATGTGCAAGGAAAGGAAGAATGAATGTTTATTAATAAGTATTAGACTTAAATGAATGAAATAGTTCACATATTAAATGGACCCTTAAAAGGATTAGGCTTCTCTTTCTTCTCCTCTTCTTATGGCTTGCTTGGGCCCATATTTCTTCTCTTAGTGCCAGCTCCTGCATCTATGTTCATTTCATCTGGTTTTTAAACATCTTTATAAAGCCTCTTGCTCACCTCATGAATTGTCTGCGACTTTCTTTCTCTGTGAACCTTTGCATGCTCTTTCATAAGATAAATACCAGTGCCAGATTTTCCTACAAAGTTATAATGTCAAAGCTTACTTGAAAGATATGGATGCTTCTTAAGTTCCTCTAGCCAAGCTGAGCTTATTAGAATGCCTTGCTTTTTCTAGTCATCAGGAGAGATAGAATATCGTTTCTTATGTGCTTCTTCAATTATTTCTCTGAGATACTCCTCTTTTATTGTACCAAGAACACCAAAGAAAAAGTTCCTCTCTGGTAGTTTATTAGAGAGTTGTTTCTTGGTAGGAAGGTAAACTACCACTTCGTCATCATACATGGCATCCTCATAAAGATTAATGACTGAAATCTCAGGGTAGTTAGGAATTTCTATTAGTTTAATCTCTTTATTTTTAAAAGCTTTCTTCTCCTCATAAAGTATTGCTTTTAAGAATAAAATTTTGGTACCTTCCATCGTTGGTAGGAATAATCCAACTGTATAATATGTTAATAGTCATCAAGTTATCTTACCATGTAAAGTTAGGTATCGATATAGATCTTCCTTACTTCTAAATCTTGATATCATTTCTTGAGCCTCGACTCTTTTCATTTAATCATTGAGTGATTCCATCTTTGTTCCTCTTCCTATTAATGAATTTCAAATTATAATTTATAGACTTCTAGATCCTATTGTTTAAAATATTACTATTAAATATGGGCATCTTAAAGGAGGTCAACCCTGCAAAGATACATGGAGAAATTTGTAGAAGCTGTAACAAATTGCAGAGATGGAGCTCCATTTTAATCAATTTAGTTCCATTAAATTAGTGCTAAATTTGTTTAAATTTAATTAGTACTGGTACTAATTCCGTTTTATTTTAATTTGTACGAATTTAATAGTACCAAAACTTAATTAGTACCTAGTTTTAATCTAATGAGGTTTTAATGGAAAAGTTCCAAAATGGTTCAAAACCTAATTGGTACCAGTACCAACCTGAATTTTATCTAAGTTGGTACCAAAATTAAGAATATTAAGCATAAATTAGAAAATTTATAGTTTTAAACTAAGTATAAATATTATCTCTTACACCTCAAAATCAACCATTATTGTTGCTATGGAAGGTATTATACAGAGTAACTATAGCTAGTAAGGTTATTAGAGCTTTATACTAGAAATTTAAATTTGAATTTATACATGCGGCTAACTTAAATCGTAAAGCAATCTCTCTTGGAACTGGATAATCATATGTAAACTTTGGCTTACTAAAAAGCCTAAAATTATTTATGTTGAGTGAGATGTAGAGCTGCTCTTGAATTTGAAGCAGAGGTTATTATCATAGAAGTATTAAACCAAAAGGAGAGTGCAGAGATAGGAGTTTGAATTTATTATGTTGAGGAGCTAAAAGAACAGCTACTAGTTGAAAAAATTAAAATATTTTAATGTCAAGGCAGCTAGAATTTTTTTCAACTGAATAAAGCTTGAAGAGGCATATTAAAGAGATAAATTCTGGAAAGGCTAAGGTGTATTTCAAGCTTGAAAAGGTAGATGGCAGGTATTAGTGTAAGACATATGAAGTCATATACTCACTCAGCTAAAGTTAAAAGGCATATGCAAAAGCATCACCTTAGTGAGTTCTTGATTTATGATGTAGATACTAAAAAACTAGTACCAGCAAATAGAAAATCCAATACTCTTCAGTCACAAAGAGAATAGCATTAAAAGCTCAAGAAGCAGATGCGATTTGAATCGATGAACCAACCAGCAGGGAATACGATTTAAGCATTCTTCAAAGCGAAGGCTATGAGTATACCTGCATTAAATACAGTTGATCTCAGCACTTATATTGAGAACTACTTGAATATAAACATGCCTGCAAAAGCAAAGCTTATAATAGTTAATGAGAATGCATACAAGGTGTATCCTTTCATTTATCTTCTTAAGAATGAACAGTACCAGAATTTATTTGCTAACGAATAAATAATTCTAAGAGAGGCATAGAGAAGAGACTGCAATAATTTACTAAATTTAGATGGTGTCATTGTAGGCTTTGGTTTTATCACTTAGATTAAAGAAATTTGAAATGAATCTTAGAGACTATCTTTATCACAACATATATCCAAATGATTTGAATGATATTCTATCAGATATGATAAAGGGTGTCAAAGAGTTGCATGAACTTTGATATGTTCATAGAGATTTGAAGCCTGAAAATGTTATGTCGAACCTATGCCCTTTAGAAGTAGTTGTCATCGATTTCAATAGAGCATTCAAAACCCCAAAACCCCTTAGTGAGGTTTATAAGTGCTTTGATTTGTAGGGTATAGTTGGGGTCTTATTGGGGTTAGTAGAGAAATTAGGCCAATTTGCAAAATGAGAAATAGAAATTAGCGAAATTTAGGGTCTATTTATGATGAGAAATATTTAGATTTACTGCTTAAGCTTAGGTATGGTACGAGTATTAATATAGACTTAGTCAAACCAGTATTGAATTATGCAGCTATAGCAAAGCTCTTACACAAGAGTGCCTCTACTGTTAGGTATCACTGCATGTTAGCTGTTTAGCATTTTAATTCTGGTACTTGAAAACATCCAGTAAGAAAATAAAAGTTCACTCAGACCCATATTGACTACCTCTGTGACTCTAAGACTTTAAAGTATTGGGCACACTTTCCTCTAGACTAGCGAGCTGTAATGTTTCATCGCAGATTTCCTGACATGCGTATCTCTCCTTAGACTATAGCCAAAATTTATAGAAGAAATGGTATTACTTTCAAGATAGTCAACAGAGTGAAGAGAGTGATTGATTTTACAGTGCCATTTTATAGTAATAATTTAAACTTTATATATGATTAAATGCAGAGAGCTATTACTAATAACATCAAGTTCATACACGCTGATGAAGCTGCGTTTTTTACATTCAACACCTTTATTAATAAGTCTTGGAACAAGAAGTATGATAATATAGAAGTTTATGATTAAAAAGTGAAGGTAGTCACCCATGCAATTTTAGCTGGTATAAGTGAAGATTCAGGTCTAGAAGCTTATGTCATTCATCCTCGCTCTATTAAGCGAGAGTAGTACATCGAGTTTTTGCATAAGCTCAGAGGAAAGTATAGCAACTAAGAAATCATCTTGTTTGTGGATAACTTATCAGTTTATGAAAAGTTAAACATAACTCCTGTTTACAAAGTTCCTTATAGCCCATAATTTAATGGAATTGAATTTTACTGGAGTTAAATCAAGACTTACTACAAGAAGCTACTGCTGTATTATCTAATGCATGATTTACCAATCGATACAGTAGACTTAATACAAAGTAGTTGCAAGAGAGTGAATAAAGATAAGACTACGATATGTGCAAGGAAAGGAAGAATGAATGTTTATTAATAAGTTTTAGACTTAAATGAATGAAATAATTCACATATTAAATGGACCCTTAAAAGGATTAGGCTTCTCTTTTCTTCTCCTCTTCTTATGGCTTGCTTGGGCCCATATTTCTTCTCTTAGTGCCAGCTCCTGCATCTATGTTCATATCATCTGGCTTTTAGACATCTTTATAAAGCCTCTTGCTCACCTCATGAATTGTCTCCGACTTTCTTTCTCTGTGAACCTTTGCATGCTCTTTCATAAGATATATACCAGTGCCAGATTTTCCTACAAAGTTATATGTCAAAGCTTACTTGAAAGATAAGGATGCTTCTTAAGTTCCTCTAGCCAAGCTGAGCTTATTAGAATGCCTTGCTTTTTCTAGTCTTCAGGAGAGATAGAATACCGTTTCTTATGTGCTTCTTCAATTATTTCGCTGAGATACTCTTCTTTTATTGTACCAAGAACACCAAACAAATAGGTCCTCTTTGGTAGTTTATTAGAGAGTTGTTTCTTGGTAGGAAGGTAAACTACCTCTTCGTCATCATACATGGCATCCTCATAAAGATTAATGACTGAAATCTCAGGGTAGTTAGGAATTTCTATTAGTTTAATCTCTTTATTTTTAAAAGCTTTCTTCTCCTCATAAAGTATTGCTTTCAAGAATGAAATTTTGGTACCTTCCATCGTTGGAAGGAATAATCCAACTGTATAATATGTTAATAGTCATCAAGTTATCTTACCATGTAAAGTTAGGTATCGATATAGATCTTCCTTACTTCTGAATCTTGATATCATTTCTTGAGCCTCGACTCTTTTCATTTGATCATTGAGTGATTCCATCTTTGTTCCTCTTCCTATAAATGAAATTCAAATTATAATTTATAGCGTTCTAGATCCTACTGCTTAAAATATTATTATTAAATATGGACATCTTAAAGGAGGTCAACCCTGCAAAGATACATGGAGAAATTTGTAGAAGCTGTAACAAATTGCAGAGATGGAGCTCCATTTTAATCAATTTAGTTCCATTAAATTAGTACTAAATTTGTTTAAATTTAATTAGTACTGGTACTAATTCCGTTTAATTTTAATTGGTACCAATTTAATAGTACCAAAACTTAATTAGTACCTAGTTTTAAACTAATGAGGTTTTAATGGAAAAGTTCCAAAATGGTTCAAAACCTAATTGGTACCAGTACCAACCTGAATATTATCTAAGTTGGTACCAAAATTAAGAATATTAAGCATAAATTAGAAAATTTATAGTTTTAAACTAAGTATAAATATTATCTCTTACACCTCAAAATCAACCATTATTGTTGCTATGGAAGGTATTATACAGAGTAACTATAACTAGTAAGGTTATTAGACCTTTATACTAGAAATTTAAATCTGAATTTATACATGCGGCTAACTTAAATCGTAAAGCAATCTCTCTTGGAACTGGATAATCATATGTAAACTTTGGCTTACTAAAAAGCCTAAAATTATTTATGTTGAGTGAGATGTAGAGCTGCTCTTGAATTTGAAGCAGAGGTTATTATCATAGAAGTATTAAACCAAAAGGAGAGTGCAGAGATAGGAGTTTGAATTTATTATGTTGAGGAGCTAAAAGAACAGCTACTAGTTGAAAAAATTAAAATATTTTAATGTCAAGGCAGCTAGAATTTTTTTCAACTGAATAAAGCTTGAAGAGGCATATTAAAGAGATAAATTCTGGAAAGGCTAAGGTGTATTTCAAGCTTGAAAAGGTAGATGGCAGGTATTAGTGTAAGACATATATGAAGTCATATACTCACTCAGCTAAAGTTAAAAGGCATATGCAAAAGCATCACCTTAGTGAGTTCTTGATTTAAGATGTAGATACTCAAAAACTAGTACCAGCAAATAGAAAATCCAATACTCTTCAGTCACAAAGAGAATAGCATTAAAAGCTCAAGAAGCAGATGCGATTTGAATCGATGAACCAACCAGCAGGGAATACGATTTAAGCATTCTTCAAAGCGAAGGCTATGAGTATACCTGCATTAAATACAGTTGATCTCAGCACTTATATTGAGAACTACTTGAATATAAACATGCCTGCAAAAGCAAAGCTTATAATAGTTAATGAGAATGCATACAAGGTGTATCCTTTCATTTATCTTCTTAAGAATGAACAGTACCAGAATTTATTTGCTAACGAATAAATAATTCTAAGAGAGGCATAGAGAAGAGACTGCAATAATTTACTAAATTTAGATGGTGTCATTGTAGGCTTTGGTTTTATCACTTAGATTAAAGAAATTTGAAATGAATCTTAGAGACTATCTTTATCACAACATATATCCAAATGATTTGAATGATATTATATCAGATATGATAAAGGGTGTCATAGAGTTGCATGAACTTAGATATGTTCATAGAGATTTGAAGCCTGAAAATGTTATGTCGAACCCATTCCCTTTAGAAGTAGTTGTCATCGATTTCAATAGAGCATTCAAAACCCCAAAACCCCTTAATGAGGTTTATAAGTGCTTTGATTTGTAGGGTATAGTTGGGGTCTTATTGGGGTTAGTAGAGAAATTAGGCCAATTTGCAAAATGAGAAATAGAAATTAGCGAAATTTAGGGTCTATTTATGATGAGAAATATTTAGATTTACTGCTTAAGCTTAGGTATGGTACGAGTATTAATATAGACTTAGTCAAACCAGTATTGAATTATGCAGCTTTAGCAAAGCTCTTACACAAGAGTGCCTCTACTGTTAGGTATCATTTCATGTTAGCTGTTTAGCATTTTAATTCTGGTACTTGAAAACATCCAGTAAGAAAATAAAAGTTCACTCTACCCATATTGACTACCTCTGTGACTCTAAGACTTTAAAGTATTGGGCACACTTTCCATTAGACTAGCGAGCTGTAATGTTTCATCGTAGAATTCCTGACATGCGTATTTCTCCTTAGACTATAGCCAAAATTTATAGAAGAAATGATATTAGTTTCAAGATAGTCAACAGAGTGAAGAGAGTGATTGATTTTACAGTGCTATTTTATAGTAATAATTTAAACTTTATATATGATTAAATGCAGAGAGCTATTACTAATAACATCAAGTTCATACACGCTGATGAAGCTGCGTTTTTTACATTCAATACCTTTATTAATAAGTCTTGGTATAAGAAGTATGATAATATAGAAGTCTATGATTAAAAAGTGAAGGTAGTCACCCATGCAATTTTAGCTGGTATAAGTGAAGATTCAGGCTTAGAGAGTTATGTTATTCACCCTCGCTCTATTAAGCGAGAGCAGTATATCGAGTTTTTGCATAAGCTCAGCGAGAACTATAGCAACCAAGAAATCATCCTGTTTGTTGATAGTTTATGAAGAGTTAAAAATAACTCCTGCTGTATACAACGCTCCTTATAGCCCATAATTTAATGGAATTGAATTTTACTGGAGTTAAATCAAGACTTACTACAAGAAGCTACTGCTGTATTATCTAATGCATGATTTATCAATCGATACAGTCGACTTAATACAAAGTAGTTGCAAGAGAGTGAATAAAGATAAGACTACGATATCTGCAAGGAAAGGAAGAATGAATGTTTATAAATAAGTATTAGACTTAAATGAATAAAATAATTCACATATTAAATGGACCCTTAAAAGGATTAGGCTTCTCTTTCTTCTCCTCTTCTTATGGCTTGCTTGGGCCCATATTTCTTCTCTTAGTGCCAGCTCCTGCATCTTTGTTCATTTCATCAGGTTTTTAGACATCTTTATAAAGCCTCTTGCTCACCTCATAAATTGTCTGCGACTTTCTTTCACTGTGAACCTTTGCATGCTCTTTCATAAGATATATGCCAGTGCCAGATTTTCCTACAAAGTTATATGTCAAAGCTTACTTGAAAGATAAGGATGCTTCTTAAGTTCCTCTAGCCAAGCTGAGCTTATTAGAATGCCTTTCTTTTTCTATCTTCAGGAGAGATAGAATACCGTTTCTTATGTGCTTCTTCAATTATTTCGCTGAGATACTCTTCTTTTATTGTACCAAGAACACCAAACAAATAGGTCCTCTTTGGTAGTTTATTAGAGAGTTGTTTCTTGGTAGGAAGGTAAACTACCTCTTCGTCATCATACATGGCATCCTCATAAAGATTAATGACTGAAATCTCAGGGTAGTTAGGAATTTCTATTAGTTTAATCTCTTTATTTTTAAAAGCTTTCTTCTCCTCACAAAGTATTGCTTTCAAGAATGAAATTTTGGTACCTTCCATCGAAGGAAGGAATAATCCAACTGTATAATATGTTAATAGTCATCAAGTTATCTTACCATGTAAAGTTAGGTATCGATAGAGATCTTCCTTACTTCTGAATCTTGATATCATTACTTGAGCCTCGACTCTTTTCATTTGATCATTGAGTGATTCCATATTTGTTCCTCTTACTATTAATGAATTTCAAATTATAATTTATATACTTCTGGATCCTATTGTTTAAAATCTTACTATTAAATATGGACATCTTAAAGGAGGTCAACCCTGCAAAGATACATGGAGAAATTTGTAGAAGCTGTAACAAATTGCAGAGATTGAGCTCCATTTTTATCAATTTAGTTCCATTAAATTAGTACTAAATTTGTTTAAGTTTAATTAGTACTTGTACTAATTCTGTTTAATTTTAATTGGTTCCAATTTAATAGTACCAAAACATAATTAGTACCTAGTTTTAAAACTAATGAGGTTTTAATGGAAAAGTTCCAAAATGGTTCAAAACCTAATTGGTACCAGTACCAACCTGAATATTATCTAAGTTGGTACCAAAATTAAGAATATTAAGCATAAATTAGAAAATTTATAGTTTTAAACTAAGTATAAATATTATCTCTTACACCTCAAAATCAACCATTATTGTTGCTATGGAAGGTATTATACAGAGTAACTATAACTAGTAAGGTTATTAGAGCTTTATACTAGAAATTTAAATCTGAATTTATACATGCGGCTAACTTAAATCGTAAAGCAATCTCTCTTGGAACTGGATAATCATATGTAAACTTTGGCTTACTAAAAAGCCTAAAATTATTTATGTTGAGTGAGATGTAGAGCTGCTCTTGAATTTGAAGCAGAGGTTATTATCATAGAAGTATTAAACCAAAAGGAGAGTGCAGAGATAGGAGTTTGAATTTATTATGTTGAGGAGCTAAAAGAACAGCTACTAGTTGAAAAAATTAAAATATTTTAATGTCAAGGCAGCTAGAATTTTTTTCAACTGAATAAAGCTTGAAGAGGCATATTAAAGAGATAAATTCTGGAAAGGCTAAGGTGTATTTCAAGCTTGAAAAGGTAGATGGCAGGTATTAGTGTAAGACATATATGAAGTCATATACTCACTCAGCTAAAGTTAAAAGGCATATGCAAAAGCATCACCTTAGTGAGTTCTTGATTTAAGATGTAGTTACTCAAAAACTAGTACCAGCAAATAGAAAATCCAATACTCTTCAGTCACAAAGAGAATAGCATTAAAAGCTCAAGAAGCAGATGCGATTTGAATCGATGAACCAACCAGCAGGGAATACGATTTAAGCATTCTTCAAAGCGAAGGCTATGAGTATACCTGCATTAAATACAGTTGATCTCAGCACTTATATTGAGAACTACTTGAATATAAACATGCCTGCAAAAGCAAAGCTTATAATAGTTAATGAGAATGCATACAAGGTGTATCCTTTCATTTATCTTCTTAAGAATGAACAGTACCAGAATTTATTTGCTAACGAATAAATAATTCTAAGAGAGGCATAGAGAAGAGACTGCAATAATTTACTAAATTTAGATGGTGTCATTGTAGGCTTTGGTTTTATCACTTAGATTAAAGAAATTTGAAATGAATCTTAGAGACTATCTTTATCACAACATATATCCAAATGATTTGAATGATATTCTATCAAATATGATAAAGGGTATAAAAGGATTTGCATGAACTTGGATATGTTCATAGATATTTGAAGCCTGAAAATGATATGTTCAGCCTTTGCCCTTTAGAAGTAGTTGTCATCGATTTTAACAGAGCTATAAGATAAGAAATTGTTACTTTAGCATAGGTTCTTGGGACTCCCAGATACTTCCCAATAAGAGAGAAGTGGACAAATGGTTCTGTCTAATGGGATTTTTGGGCAGTATCTGCAATAATATTAGAAAGTGATATGGAAAGTATGTCTTACTTTGGTACTTAACATGAAAAGCAATCAATAAGTTTGGCTTAGAAACACATAAAGTAAGACGATGTTTGCAAAGAAATTAAAAGCATAGTAGAGATGATAATCGCGAGAGCTCCAAACTATCTTCGATAAACATTAGATGATATACTTTACCCACTAGAGAGAGCATAGTTCATAAGATACAATAAAGATAAACAGATAAAATTTGTTTGAATTAATAACACTAATACTCATTAAATATTCATTAAATTCATATAAAACCTGGATTTTGTCTAATAACCCCAATAAGACCCATACTGTACCCTAAAAATCAAAGCACTTATAAACCTCACTAAGAGATTTTGGGGTTTTGAATATGCAAGCCTAAATTTAGTATTAAATATGAATTTTAAAATATATTTATATAACTATAATTTTCACCCAAATAATGTCCTAAAAACTGTTGTTTTTTAAAGATTACTTTATTGATGAAGTTTTTATTATAAATGGCTTACTATTAGCATAAGAATTTATCAATTTTAGGAATAAATTTATTCAGATAAGCAAAACATTGTTTGCTAAAATATTTTTATTTCAAAAAGTTTAATTAAAATGATTTATTTTATAACAATAGTTCATCTTGTGGATGGTTATTTTAAATTTGAAATAGTTTATTATATTAAATTTTTCAAAAATAATTATCTTTAGGTTTTAATAATTCTTCAAGTGTAATTACTTTTTTTTAAATTTATAATTTATGAAATTTACATAAAATTAAAATATTAAACTTCAAAAAACAATTCTTTAAATTTTGAAGAATTTAAATTAGCTCAAGACTCGACAAAGTCATTCATGCAAAAAGAGCGAATTCCGTAGACAATGAGGCTTGTAGCTATAGTAAGCTGAATTAGTACAAGTAATTAAATGGAGAAAGCCTAAGTTAGAATATAATGACAGGGAAGAAGTCAGAAGACAGGAATCAATGAATGGAGCCAATGATAATAGAAATATTAGAATCACTGTAGAGAATTCAATGAGAAATGTCAGCATTTTTACATTCCTTGGGAAAAACTTACAAGTACTACAATAGAATGTTCTTGAGAATATTTTTGTAGGCCATATTCAGTGATAAATAAATTCACAAATAATACTCCTGCACATTGTTCTGAATGACAAATCAATAATAAAAATTGATAAATTTATCAGTTTAACTAAATGGAAATTGAAAACCGAAAGATTTCTTGAGATACCTGAAGATATAAAAACCATTTTGATTCCAATAAATTACCAAAGCATTATAAAAAACTGCAAGAATTGGGTAATAATGAAGATCACAAAATATGGGAGGATTGTGTAAGTATATAAATCTTGGAGACATATAAAAATTTTGCCTTGATTCATTAGTACATACACCTGATCAACAACATTGTAGTCAGGAAAAAAAAGTAAAGAGTAATAGGTGAACAAAATCATTAAAAATTTGTAAATAAATTAGGTCACTGATCAAGAGGACTGTAAGCTTAAGATCATGCTAATCTATAAAAACCATGAACATTTAAAATGTAAGTTCTTTAAGTATTTATTGATAATTATCTTTGGAACACAGAAGGTGCCTCAGAATTCTGAAAAAAAGAAAGCACTGTATTTTTTTATTTCATATATACATATCAAAGATCAAAGTTTGTAAAATTCCTTCTTGACTTACCTTAATTTATTTAGGTTCTCTAAATTTGAATTGACATGGACTCCATCGAATGGCTAACTGCATTGAATTGTAGCTATAAGAATAACAAAATCTCCAGATGTTTATCAAGAACTGGCTTAATATATAAATATACTACTTGTCATTCAATATAGAAGTTGGCTATATCTAGATGGATATTGGAAAATCAAGTATTGCAAATAGAGAAGAGGACATCGATCAAACGCTGAGAAGAGTAATGAAACTCTTAAGTAATTTTGGAAAGAGAATGTAGGGATGGAGACGACATACTAATTTCCCACATGAAAACTTGGAAATAGATGGTTCTGCAGAACGGAATTAGAATGGATATAGAAAAAACATCGAAGACCAGGATGGTTAATCCAGAGACATTGATGACTACAAAGCAGAAATAGAAGGTTATATTTTAATTTTTTTTAAAACGATAAGGGATACAATATTAGTTAAACGGAGATAATTGCCAGACGAAAATTAATCCAAAACTCATCAGAAAACAAATCAGTACATTTATGAGGAGAAGATAACAAAGGGATTCAAAAGGAAGTATTGAATAAGGCGAAGCTAGAAAAAAGAAGATAAGAGACAAATAGACTACTTAATTGAAGAAGAAGCAACAATAAAGAACAATGAGTAAGATATACAATTTAAGAGATGAATTACAATTCTAGCAGTTTTGCTTTTGATTTATTTAATTTATCAGTTAATTTTAACCTTTAGATTAGTACCTACCTATATTTTAACAAATGCAGCAATAATAGTTGAATATACAAGTGATCTCAACTCTTTCGATTAATCTTTAAAATTTGCTTATGTTTTAAATAAAACTTGTAAAAGGAAGTCAATTTAATTGTAATTTTTGGAGTAATTAAATTGAAATAATTTATTGTTGTTAAAATACATTGGAAATGGAAATTTTGGAAGAATGCAATAAAGCATTTTAAAATATTAATTATAACTTTAACTAATTTACTAAGCTCTTAATCTTAACTTGACTTAGTACACTTTCTTTTAAAATTATAAATATCTTCTGAATTATTATTTTAGATCAAATTGTACAGTATTCATTGTACAGTTTAAGAATATAAGTTTTTTATAAATAAGACGTACTTAATAATTGTACAGTGAACATAATATTTAAGCCAATACGATTGGAAATTTTCTTGTATCTTTCGGGTAAGGCTTGAGTATTAGCAGTATTAAATATAATTATATTCGTGCTGTTTAGTGTTTTAACTTAAATTTAAGTCAATATTATTGGATCTTTATTCTTATTATTACTTACTAATGTGGCTGTAGAACATGGAGTAACAATGAGAACGGGAGCTGTTGGAGTGACGCCAGGGACATGGCCCCCAGGAACAAGCTGACGACTCCGAACTAACTGTCAGCGCCGAAGAGTCAAGTGTCAACCCAAGGTGTGGTAGTGGGACTACATTCTCTTGCATAGATGTGTGGCTCAACGATAAAGTTGATATCATCCCCACGATCAAGGAAACTCAGAGAGCAGGTGCAAGAACTAAGGACTATTACATGCAAGGTGAACAAACCATCTACCGAAACTCAAGATGAGATCAAGAAATCATTTAGGAATATCAGACCATATTAGTGACCAGAGAGGAGTCCTGAGATACAGTAAACCCGGAATCACTAGCATATTTATACCTAATCGCAACTAACTAAGTTAAGGTTTTTAACAATGCTTGAGTAAATAATAATAAGAAGAATGATTAATATATAGTAGAGATCTGTAATAAATTTGCATCTCTATTTTATTAATTCCCGCCTTTTAGCATTAATCTATCTCTATTATTGAATCTTTCTACCTTCGGCAAAATTAAAAAAGTGTGACGGTTGAGTGATTTTAACAATAATTTAATTTATAATATAAATAAATAATCAAATAAACATTGGTTTTTCATAAATATTTAATTAGTTTTGGATTCAAAAATTCTAATACATAACAATAATCCTTATAGATTTGTGATAAACTAGAAAGGACCTTATAATTGACAAAGTGATTTCAAATAACTTAAACTATTCTTTATAGATTTATATAGATCTAAAAGGATTTGTAATGTATATAAAGATTTTGAATCATGAACTTTATGTAAAATTATGAGGAAGTAATGGTAATTTAAATTATTTTACTTTTAAAATTGCCAACAAATTAATAAATTCCTGCAATCGTCTGCAGTTTTTAAAAAGTACAAACGGTTGAGAATATGAACAAATTATGTTAGTTTAATACATAGTTTAGTATACAGTATGAAGACTTCCTAAAATAGATTTAATTTAAATAAGCTATATAATAAAAAATATTAATTTTTACAATCGTCATGGATATATTCGATTGAACAGATTTAAAATTTTTATTTTAATAATCAAATCGTACAGAATGAAAGTTATTAATAATTTATGATTTATAATCCGAAACTTTAATTATTTTAATCACATTGATAACTTAAACTTATTATGAAAATCAAAAATGGAAATCTCTCTGATTATTGCTATTCTTCCTCTTCATCATCCTCTTCTTCATCATCATTGTCATATTCAACTTCTATGTCTGCTATCTCTGTCACTCTTCGAAGCACCAGTCTAGCTGCACCTGTGGTCTTACCAGGTAGTACCACTATATAGAAAAATTAAAGATATATTTTTTGTAACTTACATTTTTAATGAGTTCTCTATCTCCACCTGCGTTTGATCTTTAAGTATTCGTATTAATATATTAAGTTTTTGATTAAATTTAAAGTTTTCATATTTAAATCATAAATTATTAGAAACTTTATTTATAATAATTACTGATATAGTTCAGATTACTGCACATTGTATTTAATCTCCTTGATCTTAGTTGAACACCTGTTAATTTTGCTTAAAATCATGTTCCTCCGATTTTTCGAAATCTAATTGACTCTCTTTCATCAGCAACTCAACATTCCTGTCCAATACAAGTCGTTGTTCAAAATAGAGTGCCAGCTCAACCTCATTAAATGGGAATTTCTCATCCTGCCTCATCAACTTCACTGAAAATTCCAGTTTAAGCATTTTTGTCTCAAATAACATTTTGCCTAACAGACTAATTTAGTCAATCGCCAAGTGATTAGAGATAGCTATTACTTGGCACCTTAGAAATATTGTTATCGTACTCTGGTTTTTAAGGTTTACAGGATACCCCTCGCTAGGTTTTGAGAACATAAATCTTTTCTCCGTTTTAGAAAATGTCTCTCTTTATTTCATCCATGATCACAATTTACGGTTCTGAGTGTGGCTTGCTGGAATTGAAGCATAATAATCTATTCAATATATTGAAGTCTTCCGAGATTAAAATCTTTCTCAACAGTTTTGTTATTGTAGTCTTTCCTTTGTTTGGCTCCCTATATAGCCAGACAACATTTACTATATACGGACATTTTCTAAAAGATACTCTGTAGAGCTTATCCACAGCATCAAAGTGATATTCTATTCTTAATCTTGAAAAACTACCACCTTTTATATGATGATGCAATATCTGATAAAAAAAACTTTATCTTCATTTTAATACATTCTTTCTTTTAAATTATTGGTGATTCTACTCCTTTATTCTGATTATTCATTAGACGAAAACCTTCTGCCTCCCTAATTCACCAATTATACTTTTGGGAATGCTATAAATTATTAGAAATGGCTTGAATCCCCACAGAAAAGTATAAGCTTTTCATTGTTTGCATAGAGTCTCCTTATCTTAACTTTGCTCAATTGCTAGAAGACAAATTAGAGGCTACTAAATTTCTTGTACCCGAGGTAATTTATACCGTCTTTACTTCTTGCTATAGTTGTATTAATAAGTACTATCTTCTAAACTCCTCTTGAGTACAATGAAAGATGAGTGAATGGTCAAACTGCGAGTTAATTTAGATATATCTCTCTCTCTACGCTATCTATTTCCCTGCTTCAGCTTTGATATCAAATACAAATGTGTAGCGCTCATTAATTTTCATTTCATCCTAATGATTAAGCAGCCTTTCCATCCTTAAAATATCTTATTTTTCTTGATTCCAGATTTTCTTACCTTAGAACCTCTCTGCGGCAGCCATTTAAATGCTTAAATAATAACCATTATTAAAGTTCCTAATAATTAATAAAATCTTTTTTAATTTTGGAAAATCTGATTTTTAAAACTGTACAATGAATAATTTACATTTATTAAGTACACCTTAATTTAAAAAGATTTTATTTCTCAAACTATAGAATGCATTCTGTAAAATTTGGTCATAATAAATAATTAAAAAGATATTTATTAATTTAAAAGAAAGTGTACTCAGCAAATTAAGATTAAGAGCTTAGTTAATTAGTTAAAGTGAAAATTAATATTATTAAATGTTTTATTGCATTCAAAATCCCAAAACCATTTAGTGAGGTTTTTAAGTGCTTTGATTTGTACGGGATAGTTGGGGGTCTTAATGCGGTAAGTAGAGAAAACACAGGTTTTATGTTAATTTAATGAATATTTAATGTTTATTAGTTGTCTTAAATCAAACAAATTTTATCTGTTTGTCATTATTGCATCTCTTGAAACTTGCTCTCTCTATTGGGTCAAGGATTTCATCTAATATTTACCGAGAAAAGTTTGGAGCTCTCATGATTATCATATAAACAATGCTTTTAATTTCTTCGCATACATCCGCTTACTTTTTATGTTTCTAGGCCAAACTTATTGATTGTTTTTCATGCTAAGTACTAAAGTAAAACAAGCATTCCATGTCACTTTCTAATATTATTGATACTACTGCCCAAAGTTCCCATTAAACAGAACCATTATTCCACTTCTTTATTATTAGGAAGTACCCTTGAGTACCAAGTATCTATGCTAAAGTAACAATCTCCTGTCTTAAAGCTCTATTGAAATCAAAAACCACTACTTGTAAAGGGCAGAAATTCAGCATAACGTTTTCAGGCTTTAAATCTCTATGAACATTAAGTTCATGCAACTCCTTAACACCATGTATCATATCTGAGAGTAATTCGTTTAAATCATCAGGGTATCTATTTTTGATAAAGGTAGTCTCTTTGAGTCATCTCAAATTTCTTGAACATTAATGAGATGAAACCATAGCTTAAAATGACACCATCTAGATTTGGTAAATTCTTGCAGTCTTTTCTTTAAGCCTATCTATGTACTATGTATTCATTAGCAAACTCATTTTAATACTGTTGGTTCAAAAGAAAATAGCTGATTGGATACATCTTGTATGCATACTCATCAAATACTATGAGCTTTCGTTTTGCAGGCACGTTAATATTCAAATAATTTTTAATGTAACTGCCTAGATCAGCTGTATTTAATGCAGGTATATTAATAGCCTTCGCTTAGAAGCATGCTAAAATTGTATTACCTGCTGGCTGGTTCATCAATTCATATCGATTATGTATCATGAGTCTCTCTTGCAACTCTCTTTATGACTTAAGAGTATTAGATTTTTTTTGCTGGAATAAGTTTTAAAGTTTCTTTATCATACATTAAATATTCACTCAAATGATGCTTTTGAATATGCCTTTTATTACTTTAGCTGAGTAAGTATATGACTTCATATATGTCGTACACTAATACCTGCCATCTACCTTTTCATGCTTGAATACACCTTAGCCTTTCCAGAATTTATCTCTTTAATATGCCTCTTCAAGCTTTATTCAGTTGAGAAAAGATTCTAGCTGCCTTGACATTAAAATATTTTAATTTTTTCAACAAGTAGCTGTTCTTTTAGCTGCTCAACATAATAAATTCAAACTCCTATCTCTGCACTCTGCTTTTGGTTTAATTCTTCTATGATAATAACCTCTGCTTCAAATTCAAGAGATCTTAGCTCAATCTCTCTTTCAATATAAATTACTTCCGGTTTCTTGAAGGTGCCAAAGTTTAGCTATGATTATCCTGCTCCAAGAGAGATTGCTTTACGATTTAAGTTAGCCGCATGTTTAAATTCAGATTTCTATTATAAAGCTCTAATAACCTTACTAGTTATAGTTACTCTGTATAATACATTCCATAGCAACAATGATGGTTGATTTTGAGGAGTAAGAGATCATATTTATACTTAATTCAAAATATAAATTTTCTAATTTTATGCTTAATATTTTTAATATTGGTACTAACTTAGAAAAAATTCAGGTTGGTACTGGTACCAATTAGATCTTTGACCATTTTGGAACTTTTCCATTAAAATCTCATTAGTTTAAAACTAGGTTTTAATTAAGTTTTGGTACTATTTTATTGGTACCAATTAAAATTAAACGGAATTAGTACCAGTACTTATTAAATTAAAACAAATTTAGTGCTAATTTAATGGAATTAAATTGATTAAAATGGAGCTCAATCTCTGCAGTTTGTTACAGCTTCTACAAATTTCTCCATGTATCTTTGCAGGGTTGACCTCCTATAAGTTGTCCATATTTAATAATAATATTTTAAACAATAGGATCTAGAACGCTATAAATTATAATTCGAATTTCATTAATAGGAAGAGGAACAAAGATGGAATCACTCAATGATTAAATGAAAAGAGTTGAGGCTCAAGAAATGATATCAAGATTCAGAAGTAAGGAAGATCTCTATCGATACCTAACTTTAAATGGTAAGATAACTTGATGGCTATAAACATATTATACAGTTGGATTATTCCTTCTAACGATGGAAGGTACCAAAATTTCATTCTTAAAAGCAATGCTTTTTGAGGAGAAGAAAGCTTTTAAAAATATAGAGATTAAACTAATAGAAATTCCTACCTACCCTGAGATTTCAGTCACTAATCTTTATGAGGATGCCATGTAAGATGAGGAAGTTGTAGTTTACCTTCCTACCAAGAAACAACTCTCTAATAAACTACCATAGAGGAACTTTTTTTTGGTGTTCTTGGTACAATAAAAGAGGAGTATCTCAGAGAAATAATTGTAGAAGCACATAAGAAACGATATTCTATCCTCTCCTGAAGACTAGAAAAAGCAAGGCATTCTAATAAGCTCAGCTTGGCTAGAGGAACTGAAGAAGCATCCTTATCTTTCAAGTAAGCTTTGACATATAACTTTGTAGGAAAATCTGGCGCTGGCATATATCTTATGAAAGAGCATGCAAAGGTTCACAGAGAAAGAAAGTCGCAGAAAATTTATGAGGTGAGCAAGAGGCTTTATAAAGATGTC
>ARYC01001226.1:0-13984 GCA_000711775.1 Oxytricha trifallax | reverse complement strand
CAGGTGTCTCACCAAGTCAAATCAACTCTCTATCCATTTATACAATAATTATTGATGTTTATTAATTTATTAAAATTGGTAGAGATGAACAGGTGATTGTGAGTAATCAACAAATCAATCAGGATATAAACAATATTGCCAACAATCAGTATTTCGCATATTTCATTTTAATGAAATTAGTTAAAATTTATAAAATAAAATAAAATGTATATATAATAATTAAAAATTTTAATTAAAAATTGATCAATTCATGATGCCACAGAGAAAAATGGCTAAGAAGTAAGACTAAAAATCTCAAAAACTCGTTAAAAAGCATAAGCTCTCCATCCTTCACCTTATTCGCAGAATCTCGCATAAATAGAACTCATTTTAAGTATATTTAGAAATGACGAGTGTATAGATTCTAACTTTGAAGAAATAATTTGACATTCTAGAGAAAATTACTGCTATTACTAATAAATAAAAAGTAAATAAATGGTTGGATTGATACTAATCTTTAGTTTGATATTATTGAATTAAAAAGTTAATAGCTATGCGAGGTATCAATATCACCTAGGATTTTATAAAAAAACTTTCTACTACATAATGGTCTACTAAGAGCAGGCAGGATTAGCTGGGCTCACAGTATAAGGGCCCTTTGAAATCGTTGCCGCGGTTCAAGTGCCAGCTACTGCACTCTTCTAGTAGTCTTGGGTCATAAGATCTCCTTAAAATTAAGAGTCACCTAGGAGTGAGTTCAGTTTTTAATGTAATAAGGAGCTGGTGAGCTCAGACGTCTAAAGTGTAAAAGTGAAAACCATAAAAGCCAACGATAAGGATTTTATTTCACACTTTGTTAGGGTGCTGAATCTACAGCACAGAAAGAAAGGATAAAGATTATTTTTCCCATAAGTGTTTGAACCGGTAAGCGTTTTACACCACACATGCCACTAAGTGATATTTTCTAGCAGGTTCTTATTGGATTATCTGTATTGACATCATGGTTAACGAGGAGGCTGAGTTGGAGAGTTTATTAGTATTTCGGAATTTCTCTACTTCTTTACTGCCTAGTCACCATACTTCAAATACTTATACTTATATAAGAAGATTAAAGAATTTATCAATCAATCAAATTTATCAATTCAAAAAGCGGAAATGAAGAGAAAAATATTATATAAATATAAATATATATTTATGATCGCAATTAAAAGAATTCAAGAAAGTAAAAAGACGGTTTTAAAATATTTAAATTATGAAATAATACTTTAAGAGTTTAATAATTTTCAAAACAGGAATTTACAAATCAAAAAAAAATAAAAGATAATTGTTTTTATAAAAAAGAAATTAAAAAAAAAACAAAAAACAAAAAAAACTTTTTTGAATTTATGTTAATGTAAATTAATTCGAATATAAAAAAAAGAAAGGTGGCTCAAATATAGATAATTATTTAAATAGAAATTTAAATTATAACAATTTAAAATTGAAAATAGAAAAATAAAAAAATAGCATGAGATAATCAAAAAAACTATATGATTATCTAAAATTTATTTTTTTAAAAATAGTATACTAAAGAATTCTAAGTTAATGATTTAAAAATGAAAATGAATATGAATGATTAAAAATATTTAAATCATAAAGTTCTCGAAAAGTACTCAGCCGAAATTTCTTCAAAAATACAACAAAGAAAGAGCAACTTCAAATGCATAGACTTGTTATAAATTTATATTAAATAAGATTTTATTGAAAAAGTACTTGTTGACATAAAAGATTTACTTTTTATTTTTTCAGTCATTTCCAAGGCACTTATCGAGGGCTGTAGTCAAAACTTGGCAATTTGATTTATGAGATTGGCATTTGAATGATTAAAAATATTTAAATCATAAAGTTCTCGAAAAGTACTCAGCCGAAATTTCTTCGAAAATACTTCAAAGAAAGAGCAACTTCAAATACATAGACTTGTTATAAATTTATATTAAATAAGATTTATTGAAGAAGTACTTGTTGACATAAAAGATTTACTTTTCATTTTTTCAGTCATTTCCAAGGCACTTATCGAGTGCTGTAGTCAAAACTTGGCAATTTGATTTATGAGTTTGGCATTTGAATGATTAAAAATATTTAAATCATAAATTCTCGAAAAGTACTCAGCCGAAATTTCTTCAAAAATACTACAATGAAAGAGCAACTTCAAATGCGTAGACTTGTTATGAATTTATATTAAATAAGATTTTATTGAAAAAGTACTTGTTGGCATAAAAGATTTACTTTTTATTTTTTTAGTTTTTTCTAAGGCACTTATCGAGTGCTGTTGTCAAAACTTGGTAATTTGATTTATGAGATTGGCATTTGAATGATTAAAAATATTTAAATCATAAAGTTCTCGAAAAGTACTCAGCCGAAATTTTTTCAAAAATACTATAATGTAAGAGCAACTTCAAATGCGTAGACTTGTTATGAATTTATATTAAATAAGATTTTATTGAAAAAGTACTTGTTGACATAAAAGATTTACTTTTTATTTTTTTAGTTTTTTCTAAGGCACTTATCGAGTGCTGTTGTCAAAACTTGGTAATTTGATTTATGAGATTGGCATTTGAATGATTAAAAATATTTAAATCATAAAGTTCTCGAAAAGTACTCAGCCGAAATTTCTTCAAAAATACTACAATGAAAGAGCAACTTCAAATGCATAGACTTGTTATGAATTTATATTAAATAAGATTTTATTGAAGAAGTACTTGTTGACATAAAAGATTTACTTTTTATTTTTTCAGTCATTTCCAAGGCACTTATCGAGTGCTGTTGTCAAAACTTGGTAATTTGATTTATGAGATTGGCATTTGAATGATTAAAAATATTTAAATCATAAAGTTCTCGAAAAGTATTTAGCCGAAATTTCTTCAAAAATACTTCAAAGAAAGAGCAACTTCAAATGCATAGACTTGTTATGAATTTATATTAAATAAGATTTTATTGAAAAAGTACTTGTTGACATAAAAGATTTACTTTTTATTTTTTCAGTCATTTCCAAGGCACTTATCGATGCTGTAGTCAAAACTTGGCAATTTGATTTATGAGATTGGCATTTGAATGATTAAAAATATTTAAATCATAAAGTTCTCGAAAAGTATTCAGCCGAAATTTCTTCAAAAATACTACAAAGAAAGAGCAACTTCAAATGCATAGACTTGTTATGAATTTATATTAAATAAGATTTTATTGAAAAAGTACTTGTTGACATAAAAGATTTACTTTTTATTTTTTCAGTCATTTCCAAGGCACTTATCGAGTGCTGTAGTCAAAACTTGGCAATTTGATTTATGAGATTGGCATTTGAATGATTAAAAATATTTAAATCATAAAGTTCTCGAAAAGTACTCAGCCGAAATTTCTTCAAAAATACTTCAAAGAAAGAGCAACTTCAAATGCATAGACTTGTTATGAATTTATATTAAATAAGATTTTATTGAAGAAGTACTTGTTGACATAAAAGATTTACTTTTTATTTTTTCAGTCATTTCCAAGGCACTTATCGAGTGCTGTAGTCAAAACTTGGCAATTTGATTTATGAGATTGGCATTTGAATGATTAAAAATATTTAAATCATAAAGTTCTCGAAAAGTATTCAGCCGAAATTTCTTCAAAAATACTTCAAAGAAAGAGCAACTTCAAATGCATAGACTTGTTATGAATTTATATTAAATAAGATTTTATTGAAAAAGTACTTGTTGACATAAAAGATTTACTTTTCATTTTTTCAGTCATTTCCAAGGCACTTATCGAGTGCTGTAGTCAAAACTTGGCAATTTGATTTATGAGATTGGCATTGAATGATTAATAATATTTAAATCATAAAGTTCTCGAAAAGTACTCAGCCGAAATTTCTTCAAAAATATTTCAAAGAAAGAGCATTTTCAAATGCATAGACTTGTTATAAATTTATATTAAATAAGATTTTATTGAAAAAGTACTTGTTGACATAAAATATTTACTTTTTATTTTTTCAGTCATTTCCAAGGCACTTATCGAGTGCTGTAGTCAAAACTTGGCTATTTGATTTATGAGATTGGCATTTGAATGATTAAAAATATTTAAATCATAAAGTTCTCGAAAAGTACTTAGCCGAAATTTCTTCGAAAATACTTCAAAGAAAGAGCAACTTCAAATGCATAGATTGTTATGAATTTATATTAAATAAGATTTTATTGAAAATGTACTTGTTGACATAAAAGATTTACTTTTTATTTTTTTAGTCATTTCCAAGGCACTTATCGAGTGCTGTAGTCAAAACTTGGCAATTTGATTTATGTGATTGGCATTTGAATGATTAAAAATATTTAAATCATAAGGTTCTCGAAAAGTACTCAGCCGAAATTTCTTCAAAAATACTACAAAGAAAGAGCATTTTCAAATGCATAGACTTGTTATGAATTTATATTAAATAAGATTTTATTGAAAAAGTACTTGTTGACAAAAATGATTTACTTTTCATTTTTTCAGTCATTTCCAAGGCACTGATCGAGTGCTAGTGTCAAAACTTGGCAATTTGATTTATGAGATTGGCATTTGAATGATTAAAAATATTAAAATCATAAAGTTCTCGAAAAGTACATAGCCGAAATTTCTTCAAAAATACTTCAAAGAAAGAACAACTTCAAAATTTTAGACTTTTTGTAAATTTAATGAGCATCGGGTATTTATTGGTTATTACAATCAATAAACTACTTTTTAGAAGTGGCATCTATAAATTGAATGTTTTGCCCTGTCTTTCAGAGTACCTTAATAATATATCCGAAATATTTTTCATTTACATAATGAGCCCTTTTTTTTTCCTCGAACGCAAAGTTTCCTTGCTTTATTGTATTTTGCAGATATCACTTACTATTGTTAAGAGTTACATGTATATTATGTCAAGCAATATCAGTTTATCGATATCAATAAGAAGGTGTGTGTGCTCATGAAGCAGAAGAAATACGATTGTTCAATATTTTTGAATATCTTTGTTAATCTTATGATCAGCTCCTTCCTATCCCTGATGTTTCTCTTAGGTCCTAGACTTCTTTCATATGAACTACCGCGAGTTTATTTTCATGTGAAATTTTAAATTTAGATTTAAAAATCGAGCAAGCGACGAAAATACAAATTTTGAAAACGAGAGGTAGAAAAGGTGTAGAATTTTAGAGTTGTGATAGATTAGCGAATTGTGAAATGATTTAACTTTTAATTAGTTTCATGTAATTTAATTTGAATTAATATTGATTATCCTTAAAAATTGTAAAGAATAGCTTTGAGTTTTTAATGCCTTGAAATCTTTATCGTCCCCTTACGTTTTTTCATGTGCTTCTATGATTTAGGTTTTGTTAAACAAACGAATAAACTTTATTTTTAATTTTTTTCTAATTAAAACTTCAAACATGCCTAAGTCTTTTTCAATTATATGTTATAAATCCATAATTAATCTTTTTATTATCACATTTTTATTTAAATAGTTTATTTATTTTACTATTATTGGTATTATTAACTATTTTAATTTGTTATTTATTTTACTTATGCCATCTTTCAATATTATTATTATATATTGATCATCACATATTGCCTAATACATCTTAAACATAAATATCAACTTAATATTTATGACAATAATTCCATTTTATAACATTAATTAATATAATTGGTAGATAGATTGCATTTGATGGATTTGGAATGGCAATGAAGCATGACGATGCAGTGGGTTGCAGCGATGTGGTGACAGCAGCTGCAGTGGCTGGTGGAGATTCGAATTCACTCACTAGCTAGTTAGTATTCATTGACTCATAGTGATACTAGTTGCTATATTGTTGATTAGCGTGTTGAATGAAGAGAGCAGAGTGAGGAGCAGGGACATGCAGCTGGCCACTAGGCAGTGGAGTGGACTGTGTTGGAAGGTCACAGAGTGTGCTCATAGTCTTCAATCCACTACTCATCACTCCAATCACACTATCTACTAGTTACAAATACTTATATTATTATATTAGAATGATTGAAGATTAATAAGTAAATAAGGAGTGAATGTGCAGAGTGTCCTACCTCAAAGTCATTCATCTCTCCTTCTCCATACATTCTTCACTACTAATTAATTAATAAGTTATAAATAATATAATATAATGGAATAAACAATTGTGAAACAAATGAATAGTGCTACATGCTGATGTGTGATGTTTATATGCAGCAGGTAGATGGTGGCTGTGCAGGCAAGTGCAGTTGCTGCTATGGTGAGATCAATCAATTGTTCTCAACTGCACTCTCGCCTACTACATATCTATTCACATATTCATTATTATATTATTATTTAAATAAATATAAGTTAATGTGATATGTGGTGAGTAGAGGAGTGACTTGGCTAAATGCTGTAAATGCACTCACTTGCACGTGCACACTGCACATACTGCTCCCACTTTCAAATCAACTGCCTCATTTGCTAATATAAGCAGGAAGAGAAGTGAGTGCAGACTGAGTGTGTGTGGATGAGACTAGTGTGATTACAGGGCACAGCAGCTGATTGCTCTGGACTTATTTAACTGCTGTCCTCACTCAGTATCAATTCATCACATTCATATTCAATTAACTATATATATTATTTATATATTATAATAATTAATTAAAAGTGATTGAGTGATGAGTGTGAGTAGTGGATGGTGAGATGTGGTGTATCTGACAGTGACAGCAGTTGTTATTCAAGCACTCTGCTCCTTTGAATCTACATCCTTCGCTCACATCACCAACACACTCAACTGCGTGTTAAATGCATGTGAAGTGTGTTTATGAAAGTGGAGGTAATGAGGCAGTGGATGACTCTTGCTTCGTAGGTGACCAAGTGAAAGCAAGGAAGCTTAGCAGCACACTCAGTTGTCTTCAAATCAATCACCATCCACTCACATACACTATTATTAAATAATTGGTTATATTATATAATATGTAATAATAATAATTGATTTGAGTGGATTTAGTTATAAGTTAGGAGAGTGAGTGATGGCAGTGCAAGATAGCTAATCTGATGTCATTGTGCCTATTGCTACTAAATCAAATCAAGACACATCCTCATTATCACCATCTACATTCACACTGCTCTCTATCATTTATTAAATATAATAATAAAATTAATACTATTTGTAAGGAATGTGAATTCAAATTCATTTGCTAACTGAAGTTTTCAAGCAGGAGCATACTCATATTACTCAGACCATTGCTACTTGGCTCTAATTACTCATCAATTGCACTACTCTATCAACTCAATCAAATTAATTATTTAACTTAAATATATACTATTATTATAATAAATTATTATAATTATGATTATTTTATTATATTTTACAATTAATTAATACTTACTATCAATTGCGAGCGAAGCGAGCAACGAGGGGGGTCAGGACCAGTAAACTAATGGAGCAAGAAAAAAAAAATTTTTGGGAATCACATATAGGAAAACCTTTCAGTCGGTCCCCGAATGCCTACATTTCTGATGTAAAAATTTTCACAAACTGGCCCTAATAGGTTTTTGGAAAAATAATAGGAAAACAAAAAGATAGAAAAATTTCTTAAAAAAAAAGAATGTCTATCCCCATCTTTAAGGTGGGTCCCTATTTGATATAAAATTGATAGTAAGTATTAATGATTACCTTTAGTTGAGAATGTTTAATATATTAGAGATCTCCAATTAAATTTTAATCTCTTTTATTTAATTTCTCTAATTCACTAATTCACTATTTTACAATTATTTTAATTAGAGGTATAACACCTATAAAAGAAATTTTATTAAAGTTATAATTTTCAGTTGAAAACTTTGCTCAAAATATTAAGGTCAGATATAGGGTAATTATAATTTCATAAAGGGAGTCAAAATTTACTTATGGCCTAGTTAAAAATTGATAATTGTCTTTAATTATAGTGAAAATTTAATTTAAATAAGAGAAATAAATTTTCAAATTATTAATAAGTTTAATTTAATATGGAAGTGAAAGTTTAGAAAATATTTAAATTACAAACTTACAAATTTAATTGTTCTAAATGAAATTAGAGGACTATAAATATCTATATTAAAGCTATTATTCTGACTGAATCCTGTACGGAAATTCATTTTGGGGCTTAAGCTATTAATCATTTAGTTTAATAAGATATTTTACATTTGAATTTTTGAGGCATCCAAACTCATTCAATTCAGGAAACTTTACCAAAATGCTGAATGGAATAGTTTCGCCACATTATTTAAATTAACTGCAACAAGTACAGTTAGGGGGTAATATAAATGAGCATTCTGTGTAAACCCCAAAACCCCAAAACCCCCTAGTGTGTTAGAGATGAAGTCTCATGAAGATTATTACGTAAATTAAAATAAGTGAGTAAATAAGTTATACTTTAAAGTAGAAATTATAAATAGTTATTTTCTTAAATTAAAATATATTTCTTGACTATATTGTCGTACATAAATTACTTCCCGTCAATCAAAACAAATTTGACTGAGTTGTTTTAAGAATTTAATCTTTTAATTGTTGTTGATAAATCTGATTCTGTCAAATTTTGGATGTTATTAATACTTTTCTTAGCTGCAGTTTGAGTTAGCTACTATGAAATTTCATTTTAATTGCCTAAATTATTAATTTATTCCGAATTCTTTTTTAATTCAGCTTTTTCTATCAAAGTTACTCTACTATTTACTTGTTTAATAATGTTACTCATAATCTCAAAATTGCAGTTAAACTTCTTTTATAGGTCATTGCATATTGTATTTACTTAATCAAAAATTTTTTAGGAGTTTAATGGCTAAACTTTTAATTTTTCTTCGTTTTCTTTTAATTGTTAAGTAGTTTGATTTTCAAATAACTTATACTATTCACTTAAGAGGTTGAATTGCTTTTTATTTTCATCAATAAGTTGATTTAGGTTTTGATGAAGCTATGTAAACCTTTTAACCTAATGCTAAGGATTCTTATGTTGCGATTCCAATTGTTGGAGATAAATCTTTTAAATCCTTAACAAGCACCTAAAACGCGTTTTGAATTTCATCTTTTCCATCTTAAACTAGCTGCTCTATCATTTAAATGTCAATCCCATCCAATTTATTTTGAAGGTTTGCTAATTATTCAATGTTAAGTTAAATTTTTAAGTCAAGCTTTTCATTAAGTTGTTCTTATAACATTTCTGGGATTTGGGCTATCAACTTCTCTCTCATGTCATTCAAAGCTTATTAAGTCAATCCTTGAAACTAGTAATTTACGATTTGCTCTAGTTAATTTAATTTAGGAAAAGTTGTATCGGACTTTGTTTGAAATTCTTCAGTGTCTGTTTTAAGCTATTATGAATTTAATGATTATTAGCCAGAGTGAATTTACTATTCACTTTGGGATAGTACTTATGAATTATTACTTCCTTAATCGCTACTAATGCTAATGGGTTTAGGTATAGTTTTTTAACTGACTTTATCATCTTATTAATTTTATTGTTATTTTGAAACAACTTATTTTCCAGGAGTGGATCATTTACTTTCGCTCTTTCTTGAATTTAAAGTGTTATGAGCCAGTTTCGATGATGTTGTAATTCATCCTTGTGAAATTTTTTGAATTAAGTTTTCACATTCTTGTACGTTTTTTTCCTAATATTCCTTGTTATTTTAAGTATTTCATAATCTTTTCTCTCTATTCTTCTTGTTTTAGTTCCTTAAGTTAATCATCATCAAAAAATTCAGCAGTGTAGTCTGAAAGTTCCTAATCAGAATTTTTAGTTAAAGGGGTTTTGGCTTTTTAAGTTTTTTTTTGTTTAATTTTTTTCTCATCCTTAATTAATAATTTTTTAAATCTTGACTTGCTTTAATAGTATTTGTGGTTTCTAATTTTAAAGCTTGTTATTATTAGTAGTCTATTCTTGAGCTTGTACTTTTACAATATAGTATATTCTTCATTCGAACCATAAATGCCTTTTTGTGTTATTACTTAAACTACTATTCTTAAATTTGTTACTAAAAATAGTTCATTTAAATTAATAAAAAGTGTAGCAAACTCTAACAACTATTCCAAACTATAACAATCTCTTATGTTATAAAACTTATTATTTGTAATCCTATTAATTAAAAAGATTTCATTAAACTTTCTGATAAATACAATGAAATAATATCTCTTTTTGAATTAATAAAAACTACTTTTAAAACCACCCTACTTATATAATATAATTGTTTGGGCGTTTTAACTCGAAATAAGAGGTGCATAAATATATTGTTATAATATTTTAATGAAGAGATTTCAAACCTATTCTTTTCTCTATTTAAGCTCAAGAAGCTATTTTTTATAGGTATAAAGTTGTAAGAAATATTATTTGTATATTATAAATTGCAAAAATTAAGTTATAAGCTTATTTATAAGTTTATTAATTATTCTTTTTAAAGAAATCTCGTTCTTTCTCAAGAAATAATAAGCTTAATCATCTTAATAAAATAAAAGTATTAATATTTGTACCAGAGTTTGTTATAGTTTTGATGTTAGAGTTAGAAATTAGAATTAAGTAAAGTTATGCTAATTAACTCAAATCATAAAATTGTTGTTCTGCTATTAACCTTCAATGTTTTAAGGTTTGCCTTCACCATCTATTATCCCTTAGTCGTGAAGTTACATGACTAAATTCTTGTAGTTGATCAAGTCACCAATTTCATCTTTCATTTGGTTGACTTCATCCTTAATTCTCTTATTTTCATCTAAATACTTTCTCTTGGTTGGTTATTATAAAATATCATCTCCTTTACTTTCTTCATCAAGCTGCTGTCTCGATTTACGTTTTGCACTCTACTTTATGAGGTAAGCAGATCTACCCTTACGTACTATGAACAAAATTACAATAAATTTTAATTACCACTGAAATTGAGACTATTTTAGAGTGCATTTACAAACTCAGGCTTCATGTGTACAATCATGTTTAATGACTAGTCTAGTTTTTCTCATCGTTTTATTTTAGCATTTTATATCATCTACAAGCACTCTTTCTTAGTCAAGTGATAACAAAACATCACAAAGCCAACTTTTGTCAAGATGGAGCCAGTCACATTGACTTGGCAAATATTTAAGTAATTCGAGTCTTCCCTCTGTAAATGTTAAGAAATCATCAGAAGTTAATCTTCAATCTGAGGAACTGCTGAAAGTACAACATTATTACGTTATAAGTACTATAATCATAAGCTTAAAAATTCTTACTTCTTTCTTTCCATCGATAATATCTCTGAAGAAGTATACATTCGTGCAATTTAATTTTGGTAAATAAGCCGCGCATTCCTGAGTTAAAAAATCATATAATTCTTTTTTACTCCCAATTTTCTCTTTTAGTTAGTGAATATTAACTTATTGTAAATTGCTTTCCATTTTTCGCAATAGTTCTGATGTTAGTTGCTTATTTTAGGTTTAAAGTGAATAACCTTAATTTAAATTGTTTAATAATTAATCTATTTAGGTTTTTAAATACTAATAAAATTAATTAACTCTTGAAGAGAATAAATTCTTTTTAAGAGAATAAATTTATTTAAAACTTTAATAACTTAACAAAAAAACTTGGATACAATTTATGAGAAAAATATTTAAAAAAAAGATATTAGACATTACTATAGTAATGACTTTGAGTCTTCATCTGAAGAAGAAAAATTAGATTTCTAATAAAATTCTAAAAGAGAAAATGATACTTCTGATTATGACGATTGTTAGAAATTTGAATCAACTCAGTTAATAAAGTTGCCTGGCTAAGAGATTTGTCTAATTAAGACATTCGAAGTCTCAAATCGAACTATATAAGAGCTAGAAAACTAAGTATTGCTAAAGATCAGTTAAGATTGCCCAAAGTTTATTATATTTGACTCTAGAAACGAAGCAAAGTATTTATTAGCTAGATTTACTTATGAATAAATAGATTTTTAATAAGAAATCAGAGTTTGTATTAGAAAAGCATTAGCTTGCGATATTCAATTTAGAAGATTCAACAATTTATAGGAATTGATTTGGTAGAGCTATTAAAAGAAGCTTAAACTTTTTTAGATTAAAACTTCTTTCTTAAAGACTCTTAGAGCAATTCAATTAAAAATTTGAGTCTAAATTAAAATACAAAATTAATATCAACTCTTATCAAGAACTTGCGGTCGGCTTGACCCGCTAAATCAACAAAGATAAATTAATAAAATTTCTAAAGTATCATCAATATTTTAAATGAAAAAGAGTGTTCTAAAACATAAATACAGAATCGGTTTAAAATAAGTTGATATTAATTGAATAACTTAATAAAGCAATAACACAACCCTATTGATGAAAACGAAAGGGAGAGGGTTATTAATTAATAAAAGTAGTAAAGCTACATTTGCAATTTTATCTAAGATGAGATAAAAAAGGCAAATATAATAAGCTCAGTAAAATAAATTCAAGAGTTAATATTTAAGAAATTGGGAACAAGAGTTACTTTAAGTTCAATTAGAAAAACTATAAAATATACTAAAATTTTTTCGTTTAAAATACTTTACAGTTTGGATTTAAAAACAAATAACTAAACTAAGCTTGCATAATAGCTCGTCACTTTGCTGCTAAAGAATTTGTAGAATATCTTTTTGATGGAAAAATAATAATAAATATTGATGAACGCAGCATTTAAGCAAATCAAGTTGCCTATAAGTCTTGGGGCTTTGTTGGAGTAAAAAACTATTCAGATTAATAAGAAGGCTATATAAGGTAAATTTAATAGCGGCAATATCTACTAGTGGTGATGTATACTACTAACTTAACATTGGAAGAACTAATACGCTCAGTATTTACTATTTTATTCTGAATTTATGCATTAAACTTGACAGTAGTTTGCCAAATTGGAGAAGTAAAGTAGTATTTTTGCTAAATAATGCCACATATCATTGAAGCTAACAAATTTTAAGAAAAATAAGACTGCTTTAACTAAACATTCTTTATTTAGGGCCTTATCATTTTGAGATGGCTCCAATAGAAAAGTTTTTTTCCATCGTCAAAAAGAAAATTAACATTCAAGACCCCTCTTTTACAAAAAAGTCGTACTTGAAAATGATAGGCGATGAGATACTATAGGTTAAAATAGACTGGGTTTCAGGGGCTTTTAGCAATGCACTTACTTAATCTCTTAAGTATATAAATTTGACCCCCATTTGAAAAGAATCAAGCCACTAATAATTTCAACATCACAATAGTATAACTCAAGGAAAAAAAGGGGAGAAATTAGGGGCAAAAAAATCTAAATAAAATTAAAATTTGTTTATAGTATATTTGAAATGAGTAAGTTTGTAAACAAGTTTGATAGAATTAATTTCTTTATAATTTATAGCAACTATTAAATTGGATTGGCTGATAAATATATATAAAGAACAAGTTTACAACTTTAATTCTAATTTAAAAAATATTATAAAATACTTCAATTAAATAAATCTAATGTAAAAATATATTAAATTAACGTAAATTTTGACTTAATTAAACTATTTAGGATTACTTATAATTATAGTGTATATGTTAATAAACCACGATTTTAATTAATAAATATATATAAATTAGGATAAAAGTTCAAACTATTTAATTTTTAGGGCGCAAACTGACATTTTCTTTGGCGCCAACTGACCACTTTTTTATACTATAAATGTAAGTATTAATGGCGCAAACTGACATTTTCTTTAGCGCCAACTGACATTTCGATTTTGAATATTTAATTTACAAGTAGATAATTATAAATAAACTAAATGAAAATTTTATTTTACAAATAGTTTTGCGAATACTGAAAATGAGCCAGATAAAAGATCAACCTTAATATACCAAAGATAGAGAGGGGAACTACAAGTGCCCATATTACATAAATTGCCCTAAAAAGTATAAGTCAGTCGAAATTGATAATGTTTACTAGCATGTCACAAGAAAACATTAGAAATAGAAGATTAAAATCTCCAACTATCAACATATGTGCAGCTGTAATAACAGATACAAGTACAGAAAAGATCTTAACAAAC